>CAUYPK010010158.1:0-10115 GCA_963574355.1 Loris lydekkerianus
CTACTTCCGCGTAGCAACGACTCAGCAAGGCCCGGCCTGAAACTGCCTCTACCTAGATACAGCCAATGTGGTACCATGCCACTGGCCCGACCCTGTCACTCACCTCTTCCCCCGCCTTCTTTCCCTGCCCCTTCTCCACAACAAAAAAATAAATAAATTATAATAATAATTAAAAAAAAAAAAGATTTATTATATAGTTATAGTTACTGCTAATCAAGTGTCTGAATTACTAGCAAAAAATGGACACATAGAACAATGAAAGAGAATAAAGAATTTGGAAAAAGCCCTACACTGATTTTTTAACACAGGTACAGAAAGTAATTCAAGTAATTCAATGGAGTTAGGATAACCATTTCAAGAAATGGTGCTGGAGCAACTGGTTACTCACAGGTAAAGACAAAACATATCACTACTGTCACCAGATGGCCAATGGGAATGCTTTAACGATGAATATAGTGATAATTCAGTGATCAGGTATGTAGTCATTTTTCTAGGATGAGTTTCTGGACTTAATTGTTGGACTAATGTTTGGTCATATAATAATAATTTACAAAATAAAGTGACTTCAATCTAAACCTTACATCTTATACAGAAATTAAGTAAGGTAGATCATAGATTTAAGTATAAAACCTAAAACTGCAAAAAACAAAATGGTAATATAGGAGAATATCTTTAGCACCTCTGGCTTAATTGAAGAATTCTGAGCACAGAGGTCCTCAAACTTTTTAAACGGGGGCCAGTTAACTGTTCCTCAGACCGTTGGAGGGCCAGACTATAATTTAAAAAAATAAAAAAATAAATAAAAAACAAAAATCAACTACGAACAAATTCCTATGCACATTGCACATATCTTATTTTGAAGTAAAAAAACAAAACGGGAACAAATACAATCACACCGCCTCATATGGCCTGTGGGCCATAGTTTGAGGACCCCTAATCCAGACCATAGTCTATAAAAGAAAACAATCAATGAATTGAACTACATTTAAGTTAAAATTTTTCTCTGTGAAAAAAACCTATAAAGCATATGAAAAAATAAGCTACAGGTTGGAAGAACATATGACTGTATTTATAAGCCATATGTCTAACCAAGGGCTCATATCTGTAAAATATAAGGTGCTATCAAAACTCAACATTGAAAAATAAAATATTCTAATTACAAATTTGGAAGGCTACATTTTGATGCAAAGGACAGACAGAAAACAAACACATGCAAAGATATGCAACAATACTAGACATTAGAGAAATAAAAGTTAGGATCACAATGAGATATCATTCCTTATCTATAATAAATGAACAATTAATCTTTTATAAAAGTGACAACACCAAATCCACCCAACAGTATAGTGAAACTAAATTTTTCATGTATTAATGGTAGCTATATTGTGTGTGTAAATTCAGAGCTTTTTCATAAAAGTCCATCAAATGAATAAAATATCTCATTGGTCTTTGAAGACTTTCCAGACTACACTTTAAATTCTATTTTACTCTTAACTTTTTTGTCCTCTGTGAAATATGAAAGTGAAGGCGTCTCTCTAACCCATTTCACTTTTCCTTCACTCTTTGTGATTTGTGACTTCATCACTGTTGTAGACCATGTGTCCAATTGAGTGAGTCCCCAAATTTAATCCCCGTAACAAGTCAGTCTTGTTCTCAAATTTAGTTTTGCTCTCATGATCTTTACTTTGAGATAGTAAGCACTGCAATTTCTTATGTTTCCAGCCACTGCCTCACTGGAATCAGAAAAGACACATTTCCATTTATTGTATTTTAGTCTGACAAGGGATTGTAAAATCCACGTAACATTTAAGTCTGTGTTTAAATCTTTATGATTATCTGTCTTACTTTCACATCCACTGTCCCATTTCTATGCAGACTAAAAAAAACAGCCTTCCCTTCAACAGCTACATGGAGTTATGTTGAGACCTTGGCCAGACAATGAAAAAAAATCAAAAGATTCAAATAGGGAATGTATCTCTTTGACAAAAACTGATTGAAAAAGCTTATGACTAAAATTGAATAAAAATGCAATGGACAATAAAACTTGGTCTTTATAACACTGTGACACTCTCTAAGCAAGCAGGACATAAAAGCAAGTGTTATTATGCTGTATGGAAAATGAAGCACAGAGAGTTAAGGTAATATACTCAAGTCACCCTGAATGATGATCAGTAACCTGGAATTGAGATACAGTTCAAGGGAATCCAATTTACTGGTCTACCTTCCATAACCCCTCTGCAAGCGTTCTTTTTATTGAGTGCCCCTGTGTGTTACCCATTGTGATAGGTAGTAGGTGCTGTAAAGAATGCCGGGATAACAAGCTGCATCTCCCAACAGTGTGACTACCTCTCATAATTTGCTTTTTCCCCCCTTTCTTTATTTATTTGAACACAAGTTAATTATCTTCGTAAAACTATAAATGAATTTAAACAGGCTCCAGTTTCCTCTTCATACTACTTCTATTTAATAAATTCTTATTTGATCTTTGACAAACCAATTAAAAAATATTCTTTTTTAAATTATAAATTAGATCATCAATACTGTTAGAAACAATGTGCACATTGCTGGAAGCTCATGGTGTTTTCTCATCTGTCATCTTACCGTCTAGATCAGCAAGGGTTTTAGTCTTGCTCACATCCTTACCCATCATTCTTAAAGAGCAAAATGATTCATTAATATATAAAAGACAGATCCCATGACCCCAGAATCTTATCTTTCTGGAATAAATTTAATTTAAAATATATACATATTCCTTTCTAGCAGAATTCTTATTAGATTGCACGTATTTTTAATTTTGCTTTATTTTATCAATTTTTAATGATCTATAAAGAATAAAGAATACTTACTGAAAACATTTTTATAAATAAACTGAAGTAGAGATCTATGTGATTTAATTATATTATATTATTCTCCTCAGTATGGATTTGCATTATAGTTGAATAGCGATATAGTTTTATGAGAGGATTTTGATTACTTCTGCTTTGTAAGATTTTGTTCTATATATCAAAACTACATATTTTTCTTATGGATAACAATTTTTATAATTTAATATTTTATAATAATATACCTTATTGATTCATTTTCTGTGGAACCTTATAGCTGTATTGGAATTATAACTTTAAAATACATATTTAATTTTTAAATATGGTAACATATGGCATGTAAGTTTAGTATTTGAAAACTACTTCGTAAAGTCTCTTCAATAAGAATATTGATTCAAAATTATTCAGGTAATTATATAACTTTACTCATTCATTCTATCATTCAATATATATTTATTGAATCATATATGAGCAAGAGACTCTGGTAAGTACAGCACAGGATTTTATAAAATTAAGGTGAAAAAAAGAAAAAGTAATAGATGCCTATATAATCAAGTTTGCCTAAGAAATCAGAAATCTAACAGAAGAAAAATGAGTCTAGACTCTAGTTCTCAATATTTGCACAGAGAAACCAACTTAGGTCATAGCAAGACAAATGTCTGACTTCAGGATACATGTGCATGCAATCAAAGCTACAACAAGCAAATGTATATTGACTTATAAGCAACTGCTGAGAATATGTGATCTAATGGTACTAATGATTGTATTCATATTGATGAAGAATATATAATCAATCAAATCAGTGAGAGAACGTTTAGATATCATGACAAAGTTAAAGGCTAGTATCACCAAAATTGGACAGCCTGAATTACTTTTCTGAGGAAGAAAAAGATGTATAGTTTAGTGAAGAAAATGATATTTGGAGTTAAATACATCTTGAAGCAAATCTCGTATCATTCTTTATCACTGAGTAAGCTTTGGAATGCACTTTTCCTCTGAACTTTATTTGCATAATTAGTATTGCTTGTACAGGAAATATTGGTCTGACATGCAAAAATAAATAAATCTGACTAAATTTTCTTGAAGAGGTACCAAAAGGAAAGTACCTTTTTTTTTTTTTTTTTTTTTTTTTTTTTTTTACATATGCATGTTAGGTTTCCATTTTTTGCTTTCACAAAATTAAAGAGGCTTAAAATTTAATAACAATAGGGCAGCACCTGTGGCTCAACTGAGTAGGGTGCTGGCCCTGTATGCCAGAGTTGGTGGGTTCAAACCCAGCCCCGGCCAAAAACTACCAAAAAAAAAAAAAAAAAAAAATTAACAATAACAATGTTTAAGATAAGGACTAGAAACAAAAACCTCGTAAAGAGTGAACGAACATAAATACATTCAGAAAAGAAGTCAGAGAATTGCTGCATCGAAATATTAAGCAATAATAATAATAATAATGCAAAGAAAGTAACATTCACGTTGTCAAATAAGAGTATGTCTATTATACAATGCTTTGACTCTGAGATTCAGTATGGTGTTATCAGTTAACTTCTTATTGTTTTTTTAAAGTCTCAAAAAATAGACAACTAATATTTATAAATAAAAGTAAAAGATAATTTCAAAAAACAGATCATGCCAAGTCTTATAGACAATAGAAAAAGAAGAAATACTTCAAAATCATTCTACTTGATCTGGATACACCTGGTATTAAAATTGGAGAATATATATTATTATAAAGGGGAAATTACAAACATATTTCATTTATAAATGAGGATGGCATATCCCAGACAACATATTAACAAGTTGAATTAAAAATTAATGTTTAAGTAATATATTTTTGTCAAAATTAAATCCAATTTATGTGAGGATTAGTCACTATTTTCTTTTTTGTTTTTTTTTTTTTTGTCTTCTTTTTTCTTTCCCTTACCAACTCCCTCCTTCTCTGTCTGGTCTCCCCTTCCCCCAGGTCCCACTATATCATTAATTGTCATTAATTGTCCTCATATCAAAATAGAATACATAGAATTCATACTTCTCCATTCCTGTGATGCTTCACTAAGAATAATGTGTTCCACCTCCATCTAGGTTAGTACAAATGCTGAAAAATTTCCATTTTTTATAGCTGAATAATATTCCATGGTATACATGTACGACAGCTTACCAATCCATTCCTGGGTTGAAGGACATTTAGGTTGTTTCTACATTGTAGCTGCGATAAACAGCCTAGGACAGTGTCTTTATAATAAAAGTTTTTTTTTTTTTTTTTTTTCCTGAATAGATGCCCAGTAATTGGATTGCAGGATCAAATGGGAGGTCTAGGTTGAGTTCTCTGAGGTTTCTCCATACTTCCTTCCAAAAAGGTCGTATTAGTTTGCAGGCCCACCAGCAGTGTAAAAGTGTTCCTTTCTCTCCACATCCACACCACCATGTGCAGTTTTGAGATTTTGTGATATAGGCCATTCTTGCTGGGGTGAGATGATATCTTAGGGTGGTTTTAATTTGCATTTCTCTAATAATTAGGGATGATGAGCAAGTTTTTCACATGTTTGCTGGCTGTTCGTCTGTCATCTTTGGAGAAGATTCTATTCAACTCTCTTCCCCATGAATGTATAAGATTGTTGGTTTTTTTCTTGTGGATTAATTGAAGTTCTGCATAGATCCTGGTTATTAGGTGTTTGTCTGATTCAAAATATGCAAATATCCTTTCCCATTGAGTAGATTGTCTACTTGCTTTGATTGTTGTCTCCTTGGCTGTACAGAAGCTTTTCAGTTTAATTAAATCCCATTTGTTTATTATTGCAGTTGCTGCTATTGCCAAGACAGTCCTCCCCATAAAGTCTTTCCCCAGGATGATATCTTCCAGGGTTTTTCCTATTCTTTCTTCGAGAATTTATTGTGTCAAATAAATAAATCTGACTAAATTTTCTTGAAGAGGTACCAAAAGGAAAGTACTTCTTCATAATATGCAGCAAAAACTTAAAATCCTTTTTCTCTCTCAATATTGCAGAGGGTGATGTCTTCTGAGAGGTGTGCAGGGCAATAAAGAAATACTACTGTGGGTCTCTACCAAAGCAAATATTTTAATTAAAATAGGTAATATTAAATTCATGGGCCTTTATGAGGTATTACTGGATCTTGATGATGTTTTACATTAGTAGAGAAAAGGGGATATATTTGTTTATTATTCAGTCAGAGCCTGTGAAGACTGGCTTGTTGTACACATATGAGTTTATTGTGTCCAGAAATCATCTCTTTCTGTTTTTTATTGCAAATGTGTTATTGCTATAGGGCTTTATATTTTCCACCATAAGAAAAAGGTAACAACACTGTTATTACTTACAATGACATGGCTGTTTGGAATCTATTCAGATTGAAACAATATAGGTCTTCTTGTCTTTGCAATTCCCTAATACCATTCACTTAAGGCTGGTTGTAACTTTACTCATGATTCTGGATTGGCTTCCAATGACTCTGTCAAAGTTTATTACTGTGCTTCATATTCCTAAGTGCAAGTGTTAACCAGAAAATACAGAAAAAATGTGAAAGGAAATTCATTTTCTGTTCATGTTAAACGTACTATTGCAACCATATCAACTAAACATAGAATACATCTTCCTACCATATTTTCTTTTGAATTTGGGGGCATTAATAAAGGTATTCCTAGAATTTTCTCTCTTAGTATATTGACCATGATCTCCCTAAGGCTTTATGTAAGGCCAGCACAATGGTCATCTATTTTGTTCAACAATAAACCAAATGCTGAATAGGAGGAATTTTCCACTCATTTGCAGAAACACAACCAAAACTGATCTTTAGTTAGCAACAAGCATATATCACATTGAGGTAAATGCAGTGATAAGTATTAAACTTGTAGGAGGTGAATAGAGTATTTATTTTACATATAAGTAATAACTCAATGAACACTTAATATTAGAGGAAATTTTCAGGCAAGCATCAGGTGACTGTGCAGCATTTTTCCAGGACTTTTTACTACATAGAGATCCCAAGCAATTGGAATCTGGAACTATCTTGTCTAATACAAAATAATTAGCTGAAATAACACAGATATTTTCATTTATTATATAATAGATCTCATACAAACAAGGGAATGGTAATGTTTGCTGAATTTTATAAGTGGTTTATAATTATTATGTTTTATTTTACACATTTCATCCTTTTTTAAAAAATATTTTGTGACCCTGTAAGTGAAGTCCTTTCAAACACAGAGCTTTTAAAGACAAAGGTCTCACTTGGGCCTGAAACATTAAATGCAAAGATTACGGTGGAAATCATCTCTGATCTCATCATTGGAACGATCTCCTAAAGTCTCAGCTGCAAACTCCTCTCCATTTTCTGTTGGCTCCTCATCCCACGGTCCCATTCCTCCTTCTTGTTTTTTAAATTTATTCTTCTTATTCTGAAGTTGCCCTCTACCTTGTCAAATTATTGTTTTGTTACCTTCTATTTTGCCTTCTGCATTTGCTAACTTCAGTGCTTAACCAAATTTATACAATGAAGGGCCAGGGAGATGGAAGACACCCAAGAGGGAGAAGGGAGAGTACTAAAGCCTCAGACATGAGCTTGCTCAACAAACCGTACTTAGCACTGGTACTGCAACATTACGCAGGTCACAGATAGGGTTGGCCAGATTAGTTTCTTCCTTAAAAGAAGCTAGAATTTAAACTAGAGCAAAGTCAGTATAACAGTTACCAAACAAGTCCGCAGCAGGGTGACTGAGCACAAATTATGACTTGATATCCTTGTAGAAGTGATTCAACTTCGTGTTTCTCAAGATTCTCATATCAACAGTGGGGATATTTAGCATCCACCTTTCGGTGCCTGTAGTTGGGGCCCTGCTTGTGCATAGTGAGCAATATACTACATGCCAGTCTTAGCCATTATCATTATATGAAAATAATTGTCTTTGAATATTTTTTCTAGTTTTCATTATTTGTCAAAAAGATTATTAATTTTCCATAGGGCATTTACTTTATCTTGCTTTTCATTTGATGGAATTTTGAAAAGATTCATTGAATCTGTAGAACTATTATCAGTTCATTTTAGAATATCTCTAGATGGCAGTCTTCTTCTGATAGGTATTTTAACTCATGTGTAGTCATGTTAACTTTTTTTTTTGTAGAGACAGAGTCTCACTTTATTGCCTTCGGTAGAGTGCCGTGGTGTCACACTGTTCATAGCAACCTCCAACTCCTGGGCTTAGGTGATTCTCTTGCCTCAGCCTCCCGAGTAGCTGGGACTACAGGGGCCCACCACAATGCCCAACTATTTTTTTGTTGCAGTTTGGCTAGGGCCAGGTTTGAACCCGCCACCCTCGGTATATGGGGCCGGTGCCCTACCCATTGACCCACAAGCACTGCCCATGTTAACTTTTAAATTAATATTAGATAGTATTTTGGTGATTTATTTTTGTAAATACAAACAAACATGTACTTACCTAAGACATAATAGGGAAAAATATAACTCTCTCTCTCTTTCAAATCAGGGTTAAATATTTGAAATGTTCTATTCAGGGTTCATAATGTACTTAATCCATGAAAGCCCCACATACTGTCCAGAAAAAGAAGCATAAGCCACATCCCTATAACTAGATCATCACTCAGATACCTTTAGGAGATAAGCCATTAATATAATTATTACAGGTCTAAGGTGTATATGATAAATTTCATATGAATGATACAAAAAATGCTATGTGCCATAATAGTTTTTTGAGAAATAAAAAAATACAATAAAAAAAGAAAGAACTTTGATGGTGTGATATGAAATCACTTCCTGTTGGGAATTTATTTTCAGAATTTGAGCTGGGCCTTTAATATGCCTTACCTATCGAATTATACTTAGGGCCAAGGTTTAAAATTTTTTAAGAATTGCAGATTCCTGTGCATCTAGGTCTAGATTTTGAATAATCATTTTTTGATTTCATGGCACAATAATTTAGAATGCAAGAGGAAGAGATAAACCCAGAAGTGAATGACTTTCTTTGCAAATAAAATTATCAAAGATCATCACAGGTAGGTAAAAGTCTGAGATAAAAACATTGGACACATTATATAGCTCTTCAATTAAAATTGATGTTTGCCAAAATTCAACAGGCATTGTCTAATACATTCTGTAATAAATCAGTCTAGTCTAACTATTCTACCTGGGTAAAGAGGCTCCTCTGATGTTTTGTGTTTTTCCTGAATTTTGTGAAAATATATTTACTAAATATTAGTATTATTCCTTCTAAACCACATTATCTAGCAAAAATCTGTCACATTCCATTATATTTGAATACTAAATTCAATTTTTCTTCAGTTTAGAGAGAACTAGGTCCTGAAAGGGTAGAATGTTTTTGTTTGTTTATTTTTTTTTTGAGTTTTATTTATTTTATTTATTTATTTTTTTTTATTGTTAAATCATAGCTGTGTACATTAGTGCAATCGTCTGTACCCATTCTAAGATGCACCATAGATGTGGCCCCACCCACTACCCTCCCTCCACCAAAACCTCCCCCTCCCTTCCCCTTCCTTGGCCCTTTCCCCATAGTCTTGTGCTATAGTTGGGTTATAGCCTTCATGTGAAAGCTGTAATTTAGCTTCACAGTAGGGCTGAGTACATTGGATACTTTTTCTTCCATTCCTGAGATACTTTGCTAAGAAGAATATGTTCCAGCTCCATCCATATAATCATGAAAGAGGTAAAGTCTCCATCTTTCTTTAAGGCTGCATAGTATTCCATGGTATACAGGTACCACAGTTTGCTAATCCATTCATGGGTCGATGGGCACTTGGGCTTCTTCTATGACTTAGCAATTATGAATTGGACTGCAATAAACATTCTGGTACAGATGTCTTTGTTATATTGTGACTTTTGGTCTTCTGGGTATAAACCTAGTAAGGGAATTATAGGATCAAATGGCAGGTCTATTTTTAGGTCTCTAAGTATTCTGCAAACATCCTTCCAGAAGGGACATATTAGTGGGCATTCCCACCAGCAGTGTAGAAGTGTGCCCTTTCCTCCACATCCACGCCAACATTTCTGGTTTTGGGATTTTGTTATGTGGGCCACTCTTACTGGGGTTAGGTGATATCTCAAAGTAGTTTTGATTTGCATTTCTCTGATGATTAATGATGATGAGCTTATTTCATGTGTTTGTAGATTTTGCGTCTGTCTTATTCTTTTTTTTTTTTAAACAAAGAATGACTGTTTTTTTTATTTTTATTTTTATTTATTAATTCATTTATTTTATTTTTTTTTTTTTTTTGCAGTTTTTGGCCAGGGCTGGGTTTGAACCTGCTAACT
>CAUYPK010010159.1:0-38130 GCA_963574355.1 Loris lydekkerianus
GATACACTTGTAGTGCGTCTAACAAGGGTATATGTGAAACTTAGTAAATGTGGAATGTAAATGTCTTAACACAATAACTGTGAAATTGCCAGGAAGGCTATGTTAACCAGTGTGATGTAAATGTGTCAACCGGTCTGTGAAACTAATGTATGATGCCCCATGATCATATCAATGTACACAGCTATGATTTAATAAAAAAAAAAAAAGAAAAGAAAAGAAAATGTCAATTACTCATGCTACAACATCTCTTACCCTTCATTCTTTGTATGATCAGTCTTTTTTTTTTTTTTATTGTCTGGCAGAATTTAGAATCCAAGGTAAAGAAAAATAAAATACAGAAATCTATATAGCTATCTGCGGTATTAGACAGATGTATCTATACATGCACACTTTTATTGTAAAAAGCATGTTTTTCTCATCATTATTCATCAGTATCTATTCAAATACATGTTATAATACTATAAAGAATAAAAAAATGTAAAACTATGCAGTTTTTGAAGGAAAAGCTTTTTGGACAGTATTAACAGCAAATGTAACCTTGGGGAAAGAAGCAAAACAACATAACTTTCTTTTCATTAAATAAGAAAAATGACAAGTGCAGCTTAAACTATCTGGTGGCTGTACGCCCTGAATTCATGTATACTGAACCTGACAGAAGCAGAACTTTCTTTTGTATTCTGAAATGAAGTGCTGACGTAGGGAAAACTACATTCTGATACAAAGTGTCTGATAACAAAATAAAGCTGAGTTCCTATATTAATCCTATCTCTATTCATTTGTACCAATGACCTATTTCAAATAAATCAACTTAGAATAAAAGCATTCTTCACTTTATTAGTAGTATGCCGTGTAGAGGATTAAATTATTTTGTAAAAGCACTTATTTGTTTATAAAATGAAAAGGCCCAGTATAAGGAAATGCTGACAGTGAATTAAAAAGAAAATCTGCTGGGCCATCCAAATGCAACACAGACACATTTCATCCACGAACAACCTCAGCACCAGTAGCAGCAATGATAATATTAACTAAGCCTTATTAAGTGCTGACCTTATGCCCCTTGTGGCCCTCATTTACTATATGCAATGTCTACTTAATGCTTAAAACAAACTCAAGGAGTTGGTACTATCACTATTGAGATTTTAAATAATGATTTTTATTATAATTTACTCATTTTATTTTTTATTTTTGAAGTAGTGCTTTCAATAGACTAGTATGAGCCTGAACAATATAAAAAATAAGCAAACGATCTCTAGATGTGTGCTCAATATAAAACAATATAAAAAATAAGCAAACGATCACTAGATGTATGATGGGTTCTGTTAGAAACATTTTTTGAGGGTCATTGTCAAAGGCAATGAGTGATATTAAAATTGTTGAATTAGTTAATCATTTATATTTTAGTATTTTCCTATTTCAGACATTTTTTACTCTGCTGACATTCTTGTTGACTATTGTTTTATTTTATTTTTTAAAGATGCTGTCTGGCTTTGTTGCCCAGGCTGGAGTTCAGTGGCCCAATTACAGCTCATTGTAACCTCAAACTCCTTGGCTCAAGCAAGCTACCCACCTCAGTCTCTAGAGCTGCTAGGATAACAGGCACATACAACTGTGCTGCTGAGGGGTCTGTTAGTGGTTGGCAGTTTGCTTTTGGTTGTTGCTGTGGTGAAGGTGGTGTTTTTGTTTTCTTTGTTTGCTTGTTTTGCAAAGACATCTCATTGTGTTGGTCTCAACTCCTTGCTACAAGTGATCTTCCTGCCTTAGCCTCTCAAAGTGCCAGCCTTACAGGACATGAGTGTCTATGCCTGACCAACATTTCTTTTTAGAAAGAAAGATCTGACAACCCAAAATACGTTCTGGCTTATAGTAAGACACAGTTCAATCAGTTTGATGTACAAAAATGTAATGATAGCAAAAATATTTGCCTTTTAAGCATTTTTTTTTTTTTTTTTTTTTTAGCAAATTGAAGGATTGCTTAATATTTATTTCAATGGTTTTCAGAAAAAAAAAACAGTTAACTCAAAAAACATGTGGTTTAAAATAGCAGACTTAACCCTAGGATTGAGTGTAAATCCAGTAAAGACAAAATAAAATAATACATAAAACTACTGGCCCAGCTTATGTAATTAGTGAAACATCCCAACATAATGAAAGCTAATGCATATGAGAGGCTTATCTCTTCCCCAGGGATGGCTCATGCACTGTACCGGCTATCCCAGCCACGTGAAGGATATGGCACCTAACTGCACTTTAAACACATCAACAAAGCATCTCTCTCCCTCCCTCTCTCTCTCTCACTGTCTTTCTTTCCCTGCCTCTATTCTCATATAACTTGTAGATTTCCCTGCCTCTATTCTCATATAACTTGTAGATTGCAGTGGACTTTTATTCTAAGAATTTCTCAGCCACTTTGCTCTGTCTTTTTTCCTACTGAAATAATCTTTTCCTACCTACCTAGTGAATCTACTTAGTCTCCAACACCAACTCAATGTCGCTTCTGCTGAGAAGATGAATGGCGATTCTCCGTGCTCAACCAGCGTTTTCTTTACTTTGCTAGAATATCTTTTAAATCACATTTTATTGCTCCGTAATTTCTCTTGTTTTCTCTTCTCGGCTGAGTTCTTTGCACAAGCTGCTCAATAGGTTCTTGCTGTCATGTTCCCAAGAAACCCTTAAATTACCCAAATCCAAATTATGAAAATAAATTTTCAATGCATAATAGACTAAGAACTAGAGATATTCAGACTCTGAATTTATTTTTGCTAAGCTAATTTATATTAGTGATTTGGGTTTTTTCTTTTTCTTTTTTTTGTTGTTATTGTACTTAAACTGCTTAAAGTGTTCTTACCTGGCAACGCTGAACCAACTCAACATTTGATCATATCTCGATTTGCTCAAGAGTGATGTCCTGTAATGCCTTCTCACCCCCATTAGCAGTGCACAGCTTCTTATTAGCCTTATCACCCATTGTTATGGTAAACAAAGCACAAAATCACTCAACCAAAGCTGCTGTCTTTGCAGGGTAATACCTTCTTTATCTCACTGCAGCAAGACTCCTGACTTTGAGTAAGTACTGAAATTTTATTCTTACCACTATCAGACAAAGCAACCGCAAAGATATTTCTTAAATTCTTTTTTTATTTTTTACCTTACATTCTGTTAGGAAAACCTATTTTGTAGAATAAGGCCAATATAAGAAATATTTACTGCTTCACATAGCTAAATCTTAAAAGCTTTCCAAATCATTAAGGTATTTAAGTGTTATACCCCTTTTTTTGCATGTTTCAGTAATACCATGTCAAGGATTAATTTAAATTCATTGAAAAATAAATATTTTGGGTAGGAAATTATTAAACTTAAATTAAGTCTTTCTTTGGTACATGTTAAATATACATGTTACCAAGTGTATGTTAATATATGTTTAATATATTAAAATCTATATTTATAATTAACTTATTCTAAAATAATTTTCCAAGTGGCAATATATCCAAGTTTTAAAAATCTAACTGCTTTGAATATAAAAGAATCATTGCTAAGACCATGGAACAAAGACAGTATATGTTTAAAGATAATAGTCAAAGAAAGAAATCTTTATCTTTTTCTCACATATCAAAAATACAGTTCTATAATTCACAAATAAAGTTCTACAAAGCACAACATTAAGATACAAACACTTTGGGTAGATGCAGGGTTGCTCTTTTAATAGTATATCTCATAATTTTAGGCTGAATTAATAGGAATTTTATCAAGTAGAAAAATGTGTCATTTGCTGCAACAAATACATATAATTTACAAAGCACATGAAATCAATGATAACTTCCATTGTTAAATACCTACATATGTATTAGTTTTCTGCCTGCATAAAAGTTAAAATTGATGTCAAAGTAATAAAATGATGACAAAATGTAGTTGCAGAGGTAGAAATTGATGCAAAAATATGGAAACAATTTAAAATTTAGAAAACAGAGTGTGTATATATAAAGCTATAAAAATAATTTTGATACTTTTTATAAAGAAAAATAAGGAGAGCAATACGTTTACACAGATGAAGACTATATTTTCAGTAGTTAATGATGAGAAGTGGATAAAAGTGGTTTGGTTGATGGAAAAAAGAATAGGTATCTATTTCCACATTTGTAAACATCAGTGGTATTTTTGAGAATTCATAAAGAACTTAAAACAGACTCTGACACAGTTGTTCTGATATAAATTTATTTTTCTCTTGTCCTTTCCAGTGTTTCTGGTAGTGATAGTTGTAAAGTACTCATTTTAAATAATGCATCATTGATCAAGGATACAAAGTAAAAAGAAAAAAAAAAATGTCTAACCCTATCAAAACAGCTGAAAATTCCTTTTATTCACTTTATGAAACAAAAGATGTATTATATACTTATCCTAATGTTCAAATAATTTAAAACTTATTCTCGTGAAATGATGTTGGTATAGGTATTTATCTTTTACTTGTTTTTTAATATTGTGTATATCGAAAATGATAAGTGCATCATAAATCGGATGTGTTCATAAATAGAATATGTAAAGAAAAATAAAGTGAATGCAGCTAAACTCAATGATGATTCTTTTGAAGGCATTTTGTGTATATATGTAAGACTTAGTATTTAGAATTTTTGTTATTGGTGAAATCTCTGTGATTTGTAAGAACCCATAAATCTCATAAGTTCCCATTTAACTGATAGTGATCAGTTACCTTTATTGAAAAGAACATATTACATTCAAAAAGTATCTTTTTGTTTTCCTGTAGTTAAACACATTGTGTCCAGTGTCTGCCCTGAAATGAATGTGTCCTGGAAAAGTCATATAGGAAGGGAAATTAATTTTCATAATTTTAATGGGTAAATGTTTATAAAATGAAAATAATTATAATAAATACTTGGTTCAATACATGAGTAAATAAAATTAACTTCCCAATATTCAGCAAAATTTAAATATGTAATGACATTTTTATGTAATAGCAAAAGTAATCTAGGACACATTTACATTTTGGCTAAATGTTTGTCACTGACAAACTCTACAAAATAAGATGCCAGATGGATTCGTGCACCTTTGCTCTTTTCACAGTAAATATCACTGAAACTGTCTAAGCATGCTGAGAACAAAACGTATACATAGAAAGCTTAGTCTCAAGCCCAAGACTCCTTTTAGCAGGACTCCTAGTAAGATGTGACCTTGCGTTTTTTTTAGCTCTGTTGCAGTGTCAAGACATATTCTGAGTTGAGTTTGTTATCCTGAGAAATCTGAAAACGGTGACTGAAGACATTGTACATATTTAAGATAATTATCCCTTAGTCTGAGAAGTCTTTCCCAGGGGCCACAGTTCCTTCTCTGACCACCACCTGGCTGCATATTTTCCAACTGTGCAAGGCTAAGAAAAATGTTCACCTGTGCATTTTCCCGCCACCCAAGAGCATGACTCAAGAATTCAGCATCATAGATTGTTCTGTCCAAACGGTGGTGAATTTGTTTCAACAACTTCAGAAGCCTCTTTCATTCTGTCCTCACAGAGGCAGTCCTCACTGCCATCTCTTTGCCCTAGGTGCAAGATGGGGCACAAAGGCAGTTGTTGTCATTGATCTTGCCCTAATCTTTGACATGCAAACTTGGGTAATGACATACCTTCATTTGGGGCCACTCAAGGTTGATGGAACATGAAGTGGACAAAGTGATGTTTCTCCATTTTTACCTTATTCTAGACTCTGCACATATTAAAATTAGTCCTGATTCCATTTTTTTAGCAGTCCGAATGCTGAAACAATAATAGAAAAAATAGGCAGCTGGAAACGAGTCACCTGTATTCATAGCATGTCCACTACCAAGGGACAATGCTGAGCGATGGGCAATAATGGGCTTTTACTAAATTCCAGAATTGTGCAGATTTATTCACTCAATCACAGAAAGTTATAGGAAATTTCAGATTTGTCTACATGAGGTCTGTCCCTTTAAAACGAGTGGCATGAAGGGCAGATCCGAATGTATATTGTTAGTAGACACGTCTGGAAAAGAAGGGAAGGTCTGTTACACATGCCACATTTTTAACATTAAACTCCACAAAAAGATGTCTTTGTTTTCCCCTCTTGTCCTTCAGAAATCACCTATGACAAAGAGAGGAAAAAATATTTAGAAAAAAACTCAAAATTATTCTTTAAGGAAAAGTAAGGAATGAAGAAAGTTTAACTCTGTTCTCTCTTTGCAGTGATGTTAGAAATTATCGTCTGGCTGAAGCTCTGGGGTTTTTTTCTGCATATGTGTGGCCAGCAAGGTGAGTGCCTCTAATTGCATTAAGTGTGAATGGCAATGATTTCCGGTGATTTCTCTGTTTTTTTCTTTTGTTTGTTTGTTTGTTTGTTTTCTTCACTGGCTACATTGATTTTTTTTTTTTTTTTTGTACTTCAAGTGAATAAAATAAACAAAGTCTGCATCTTTTCTGATGGCTGAATAGTTTATTCCACGGTATACACATGCCACAGTTTGTTAATCCATTCATAGGTTGATGGACATTTGGGTTGCTTCCACGGCTATGCTGATTTTCTTCAAGGTCCTTTGAATAAGTAAATCTGTTATAACATTATGTGACCCTTATGTTACTGTTATTATTTTGTGTGTGTGTGAATCACACTATGCTGCCGTCAGTAGAGTGCTGTGAGGTCACAGCTCACAGCAACCTCCAACTCTTGAGCTTCAGTGATTCTCTTGCCTCAGCCTCCCAAGTGGCTGGGATTACAGGCACCTGACACAATGCCCAGCCATTTTCTTGTTGCAGTTATTGTTTAGGTGGCCCAAGTCAGGCTTGAACCTGCCAGCCTCAGTGCATGTGGCTGGCACTGTAATCACTGTGCTATGGGCACCAAGCCCCTCATGTTACTCTTAACCAATGTCTTTAATTGAGACCCGTTGACAGAGATATTATACAATAATGATAAAATATTTCAACATATATTTTATATAATAGTAGCAATAACAGTAGTTAATATTATCATCATTATTATATTCTCCTATGCCACCCGATTTTTCTCATCAATCATTATTTTTTATCACCCATAACTCCAAATTCCTTTAATAGAGTGAGACACCGTAGACCACCAAAGTATATAGTTTTCCATTGGAAACACCAAAAAGATTATATATCTCTGTAAGTCTATCAGCATTCTAGCATAGGGAATTCAGTTTTTATACAATCATGTATATAACTATTTTTTAACCTGCAGGTAAAATAGTAAGCATTTATTATGTACAACACAATATTTTGAAGAATATATGCACTTTGGAGTGGTTAAATCTAGCTAATCAACAAAAGAATTATCTCACAGAGTCACCATTTTTATGGTGAGAACATTTAACATCCATTTTATTTTCATCTTTTATGAATACAATATATCACCATTAACTCTAGTCATATACAATATACAGTTGATGTTTTGACCTGATTCCTCCTCTCTAACTGGAATTGTGTATCCTTTGACCAGTATCACCCTCCCCCAACCACTGAAGCTTATAATAACCACAATTCTCAGATCTACTATGTAATTAAGTTTTTCAGATCCCACTCATAAGTGAGATCATATGATATTTATTTTTTGTGTTTGGCTTATTTCACGTAACATAATGTGCTGCACAGTGGCGCCTGTGGCTCAGTGTGTAGGGCACCGGCCAAATATACCAAGGGTGGTGGGTTCGAACCCGGCCCTGGCCAGCTAAAACAACAATGACAACTGCAATGACAACAACAACAACAAAGTAGCCGGGCATTGTGATAGGCGCCTGTAATCTCAGCTACTCGGGAAGCTGAGGCAAGAGAATCGCTTAAGCCCAAGCGTTTGAAGTTGCCATGAGCTGTGATTGCACAGCACTGTATGGAAGGCGACAAAGTAAGATTCTGTCTCAAAAAAAAAAAAAAAAGTAAATAAATAGATAAATAAATAAAAATAAATAAAAAATAACAATGTGCTGCAGGTCCGTTTATGTTGTCAAAAATGACAGAATTTTCTTGTCCTTTATGGCTTAATATGTAATCTTCCATTATGCCGGTATACCACCCTTTTTTATCCATTTATCTATTGATGAAAACCGAGGTTGATTCCATAACTTGCCTGTTGTGAATAGTACTGCAGTAGTCAAGCACAAATTCTTGGTGACAAATATGTTCTCTCACTGACTTTTAGTTATGAAAAATGTAGACTATAAATAAATTATATAATAACAAATAATGGTTCACACAATTTCATTCATAAAGGTCAGAAAATATAAACTCTGCAGAGCCCTGACAGAGAATGTTAATATTTTAAGTTTTTAAAATATAAAAATTTTAAAAAGTAAAGAGAGTATTAGAAAAATGTATACATTCAAGATTCTGCTGTTATCACAAGTGGAAATCTTATATAATTGTTTTACCACATATTCAGCTCTCTGTTCCTAGTTGTTTTCTTTCTCTTAGGAAATAAATGCTAATTATCTGGTGTTAAGGATAAGAATGCCACTGTCTGACCAATTTTTATCCTACCAAATGTCCTTTGAATTTTATATTCATAACTAGTTTTTTATCTAGTTGCCAATAGCAAATTTGAAAAAGATTATATAAAAGTCCTGAAATAACAGGTTAATGAAGCTGCACTGGTATAGCTGAGCGCATTAATTCATTAAAGATATGGGAATATAATAAAATAACTCTGGTAAGTATTGTAACTTATTTTAAAATAAACGATTCTTATTTGTAAATGTCTTCCTAATTTGGAAATAGGCTTATTTCTAAAAATTTAAATTAAATTCCTTGGATAACAGATTCTTTCACCTACAAATAAGATATTCATCTATTAATTATGTCAAAAAGAGTTAGAAAAGGTTTTATTAAAATTATACAATTTACAATTAACATAATCTTGTAAATAATCTGTATATTTTTATAGCATGGATGTGCATATTGTTTATGTTTCAATAGAGAAAAGTAAACCAATGAGTAAATATGTAGATTAATATCACTTAAAACTTACTTTTAAAGCCTGGATTTTCTACCATCAACAATGTATGGCATTGAAGTCAGAACCATAGTATATGGAGGACTCACAATTAAGTTCATGAACTCATTGTACGTAAAGTTCTGCACACCTCATTGCTGAATATGAGTATGATCACCTTCATGTGCTCCCCTTGGGGACCTGTGCACTAATAACAGTGCCTAGTCCACCCTTTAGAGCAAGTTAGGAACTCTTTTATTTCTAGAATGACTATAAACACTGTCATCCTACAAATGTCTGACATTAAGTTTACAAAATTGACACAATATTTATTTTGGCAGCACTATTTTGTGCACCATAAGATGACAGCTCTGACACTCATTCCAGAAAAAGCGTTCAAAAATCTGAAGGGTGGACTAAGGACTGGCTCTGGGGGACAGCTTCCCACGGGGAGTACTTCAAGGTGACCATAGTGATACTCGGCAATGATGTGTGTGGAACTTTCTCTAGAATGAGTTCCTTACTTTCAGTCTTTTCCTCTGGAACATAACAAAGCACAACTGGGTTCAATAGTTTGAACATCTGGGTTCTTTGATCCTTTGATTTCTTGACAACATGTTGTGTTTCTCGTTTGCGTGATCCATAACTGCTGATGAAATGCTGAATGTTTTGTGTACAACAGTAGAAGAGTAGAAGTGGAAGTGAATAATTTTATCTTTGGGTATGAGGAGGCTACTTCCAGCATTCAGATATTACTGCATGTTTGGGGGTAGATTGAGATAATGTCACCAGAAATTGAGCTGGATTGAGTTCTTATTTTTGCTAAGATTATATTTGGTGTCCCATTGAATGTAAGACCCCTGTCACCCTTGTGAATAAGTTTGATGTTTACAGGTTGGAGTTTTCCTTAATTTTCATTTCCTATATCAGTTTTTTACCTTTGTTTTATATCTGACCTTTAAAAAAAAAGTCTCTCCTCCCTTTGCCTTTTTAATAGGCATATACTGCTGTTGTTTGATATCAGTTCTTACAAGATTGCTGATGGAGTAAAGTTTTTGCTGTGACCTGGTCCGGCCCGTCTTATGCAAGTTTGTGTCCCTACACGTGAGACGTAGATTATTTTAGTAACTCTACCTGGCCATTCGTGGCCTCAAACTTCTGCCCAGTGTGGATTTCTTAACACTTCACCTTAAATAGAACTTTTGTTTGTTTCTTGGTTTTTGTTTTTTTGTTTTAATTTTCCTCTTCTCCTAGACTCAGAGTTTTGACCTCTGTCTTGGGGGAGGTGTCCGGACTTATTCATTCCCTCAGTAGCTTTGTCTCAATTGAGCTTTGTGGCTTTCTAGCAATGGTGCTAACTTCCTTCATCACAAGTGGGAAGAAAAATGGTTTAAACGGTTTGAAAAACAATTTTTGATATTCTTATAAACTTATCCAAAATTACATAGAGAGCCCCGTAATTCCAATCTTAGGTATTTACTCCAGAGAAATTAGAATTTGTATTCAGATAAAAATAAAAATCTATGCTTAAAGGTTCCTAGTACCATAATTCACTCCCAATTTCATGTAATCCAAATGTTTTTCCACTGATAAATGGAAAAAGAAATATAATACATTCATACATTGTAATATTACTGATGCACACAACTACTTGGGTGTATCTTTTTCACAGTGGGCTAAATATAAGCAATTACATTTAAAAGGTGATATATTGTAGAATTACATTTCTTTCATATAAAGGAAAAAACAAATTATTGGTTGATAAGATACTGGGAGGAGGAGATGATAAAAGTATATGGAGAAATGTTGAGGGGGATAAATATTCTATATCTTGACTTGTTAGTGGTTACATAACCATATTTATTTGTCAAAATGCATACAATGATTTTTTAAAAGCATAAACCTTAATATAGGTAAATTACACCTTAATAAAACTATTTTAGAAATTAGGTAGCAGATATTTTACTCAAGAATTGGAAAAATATCAAAATATCATGTTAAAACAAATTAAAAAATATAAATGAAACCCAAATGTCATCTCAAACCAAACAATTCTTTCAAAAGGATAATTAAATAGACAAATGCCTGGCAAATTAATTTAGAGACTTGGTCTTATCCAAAAGGCTGATAAGTAATGCCAATATTAATTTAGAAAGAAGATAAATATTAATAAATTCAAAATACATATCTTTAATACAGCACCAGTAGAAATTTTAAAAATGATATTATTATGAAAAATTATATACCAAAACTTTTTAAGCACATATAATATGGGCAATTTCTTAATGAACTTTGTGCCTATGTATGATTCCCTCATCTTGAGTACAGAGATGACCTTCAGTGCTTTTTAATTGAATATAGCATAGTGGACAAGATAGCATTCTCATGATAAACTTATGTTATATAAAGTAGAAATAGATTTTGCAGTTTACTAATTCCTAACAGGCATTAAGCACTAATTAATTAATAGTATAATGATTAATTTTAAGTTAATAAAAGATTATGCTGGGTAGGCCTGACATAATCATGAAAGACTTTTAAAAGGATCTAGAGATTAGAGACTTTCCATATCAGAAACTCTTTCTTTGAAGAAAACTGGCATAAATGCTATAGGTATAAGAAAATCAATTCTGAAAACCTGAGGCACTAAAGAAGCAAATTTTTCTCTAGTTAGTCCTCCTGATATAAACTTGACGAACACCTTGATTTCAGCCTTATGAGATCTTGAACAGAGGACCTACCTTGATGATGTTTCATATTTTCATGTATAGAAACTAAGATTTTAAGTGGCTGTGGTTTTAAGCTACCCTGTGCATGACAATTTGCTGTAAAGCACAGAAAATTAATATATATACTGGTACCAGGACTATTTCATTACTACAGTATCCCAGTACCCATACATCTAGATTTGTTTATAATAATTAACTTAGACTTTTATGGATCCTAGAGCATAGCATCTTGAATTAATTCACATTTTATAGAAAAAAAATCCTTTAATAAAGATATTCATTCTGTGAAGTTTAGAATTGGTTGAAGGGTCATACTTGGGGACCAGAGGGCTACATGTGGCCTTGAGGCTGTAGGTGCCCCACTCCTGATGTGAACTAAATCAGTGTTTTCTGCTTGAAAAATTTAAAAAATAAGTATCTAATTTTATCTCTACTATATACCATTAGTATGTTAATAAAGATCAAGGTTCATCACTTTTTGCTCTCTTCGATAAGCTATTATCTTAAAAGACTCCTTCCTTCTATAAACTCAACTAGATATAAAGTCTTTGTTATAAAAAGAGGTAAGGTTAATCATTTACCAGAGGCTTCCTAAACATAACATAATAATCAATGTAATCACATCTCTGTCAAACATGCAGATCAGTTCACAGAAAAGCCACATGAGAATCAGACAACTTTATAGGTGATTTCAAATACAATTTCAGAAATTAGAGAACTATCTTATACACAATGTTCTAAAAATATGAACTAAAGTTAGAAAAATATTCTAATCCATTTGTGAAGCAAATTTTAGCCATATATGTACAGTAATTGGAAAATTCCCATTAATATTCCATTTTATTACTGATGGCTTGATATTATAATCTTAAATAAATGAATTAGACATTAAAATTCTAACTTTACAGAATATTATTTCCAACTAAAAAAAATCACTTTCAAACTTGCCATTTACCGGCAAAAGAGACCAGTACACTAGATAGATACTTCTATACATTTGTGTCTGGGGTGAACTTTTGTTGAATCTTTAGCTCCAAGAAGTTCATTTGTTTCCACTCTAAGTAATATTGAGCAGTGAATAATTTACAGTGTTCTATACATATAGACAGATATTGAATAATACACCATCTAATTCCATAAAAATACTATCTAAACTATATATTATATATTTTGTTGATAGTCATAGTAAGCTATGAAAGTAAGAAAATATTCTAATAAATATTATTTGAATAATTATTTATAAGATGCATTCTTCATAAGTTATAGTCTTCCTTCACTTATAATTAGCAACTAAAATATAGTTAACATTTTCCTTTTTACACTAAATAAGAAAAATATTACCTTATATTTTAAAACTAAATCAAATCTCTGTGAAATGGTTATGAATGTTTGATACATGTTTTAAATAAACCACACTGTATTAATCTTCCTCAAAGATACTAGGAATGTATTAGTCAAATATTTAAACATGATTTACCATAATCAACATTTAAAAAAAAATAATGGCCAATAGTATTATTTGGTTATTTTATTATCAAATTTAATTTCCAATGCTGATCATAATTAATAATTCACTTCTAATAATGGAAAGAGTTGGCTATTTATTATACTTTAATTAAATTGAATCACATAGTGAATCATTTTAATTTACTTCATTCCAGTATGTATACTCAGTATTTTATATTTAATTTTAATTAATGATCTGTAAAAGAAAATTGGAATTAGATATTAATACTGAAATTTCAATAAAATGTTGCTTTAAAAATATACTTTAACATAAAAATCTTTGATATTTCAATGTTTGACATTTACTTAAAATATATAATCAAGTAACATACACAAATGCTCAAGAATAGGAAGGACAAAACTCTGGGCCAGTTACCATCTGAGAATAAATTACCAAAAAATGTTTCCCCTGTGTATCTAGTAGATGTTAATCACTTAGAATTCATACAGCTGAAATATTTCAAGCATTTGAAATAGTTTATAGTCAAACTTTCGAGATATAGTCACTGACCCTCCTAAAATATATCAATTGATGTAATCGTATATCTCAAAGTATAGCCATGATTAACTCACTGCCATCACCACAGCTGCTATCATTTTGTTAGTCTGAAGTGTTTAATTCTGTCTTTCTCCTTTGGGACCTGGTCTTTATGTACCATCATATTTCCTTACCCTCTACACTGGCAGCACAAAAACTCCTGGCCACAGTTTTCTTGATGTATTTTCCCTACACAGCTGTCCTGTTTAATTGGCTGATGCAGAGTGGCGTCCTCATATTACTGTCTTTTATGCCTTGCCACAGAATTCTAGCTTCTATGATATTCTTGCTTTATTGGTTATATTTACTTGTTCTGAATCCTGTCTTTAACTTACCTTGCTCAGAACTCATTCAGCTTCACTGTTTTATGCCCTTGGGTCAAATTCAAATTCATGAAGAAATCCTGCCTGCATCACATTATTTCACATTCCCTAACTACCTCTTGCTGACCTTCCCAGTGGCTATTCTATTCTCCATCAGTAGACAGGCATTTGTAGACTCCACTCATCAGCAAAAGTTAAAAAAAAATTGCTTTGCATAATCTCATACAGCAAGAGAAGCCTGTGTGTTCTATGCTTCATTCTATTCTTTAAAGTATAAGTGTTTTATTTTCTTAAAAAATCATACACACACACACAGAATTATTGATGTGCTTTTGTCTTCATTGACACAGTTGTCAAAGTAGGGAAGCAGAAATTATTGAGGTCACCTAAACCTTTCCAGGGCTTTACATGAGGGATGAAATTATTGTTTTTTCCACTCATTTTTTTATGAATGTACAGTTAATTTTTCTAGACATTAGCTATGTGATAATGTTATTATTCTGGTAATTACAAAATGTGCATTTATGTATCCATGTGTTTTAAATTTTTCCAATTTTAATTTGATAAGGAATATGTCTATAGGTATGCATAATGTGTCACAGAAAAACAAAATTTATTGAGGCTGTCAGTAGTTTTTAAGTGTCTAAAAGGATTCTAAAACCAAGAAGCTTGAGAACACATTCTTCACAGCATATGTCTTACTTGCAATCCTAACAAAATTTACAAGTTGTGTTTGATTTTCAACGTCAGTTTAGGTGTCAGGAATGATGTATGTAGTAATTTGTGGAGTAGTAGACCAAATGCTGATGAGCTGACAGGTGTTAGATATGTGCTATCTTTTTAAAGATAGTGCATTGCTTCTGATTAAATTCACATTTCTGCTTTAGCAGGCTATAGGTCTGTAAGTACAGCAATAAAAAATAGTTATTTAATGAGAACCTTAAGTCTTTGTACCTTCAATGTGTCATTGCAGACTTCAAATAAGATTGGGTTTTAAGAATAATTCAGAAAAATCTGAACCTGTAATCAACAGTGCCATAATTACCAAGTTTAATGCCGGGATGTGTGAATCCAGACAAAATATATATTATTTGTCATGCTTTCAATGAAAATTATAAGTATATTGTTAATTGTAAGAATTCTCTGTGAATAAAGCAAAGTGTGGGCTATATTCCTAACAAGTCCAATTTATTACCGAACAGTCGCCCCCCCACCCCCGATGCCTTTGGCTGGTGGTCTCTCTGCATTGCCCACATTTTCCTTCCCAGGTAACAGTGTAATGGCATAAGAGATGAATTACTTGTTATAGTAAATAAAATGCTTCCCATTCATGTGTTCCAGGTTTTTAAGAGCTTCACTCTCATATCTGTACACTGCTTATTTCTCCCGCACTTCAGAGAGTTATAATTTGCTTACTAATATTTCTCAGACTGATATGTTCAACTTTGCAGTTATTTAGCATGATGTGGTCATTCACATGCCAAATCCTTATTCAGAACACTAATAATGTGAATTAGTGTTATTAATTTAGTATAAATAGTCGATAAATACAAAAGGAATCATTGTGAAATGCAAACTTATGGAATCTTATTTGTTAAGTTAGGCATAGACTCTCTGGTGACAGATTACCATCAACATGTACTTCTTTTCTATTTTATGATAAGTTCCTATTTACTGAATTTTAAGGATTTAAATTTGTTCTTATTACAGATTTATTTATTTTTGTAGATTCCAATAAAATTTTACCTTAAAATTGGATGACGGACATGTGATTAAAATATATCTTAACCAGCACACATATACGTAGTTTGAATACCTATGGCAAACTGTGTATCGTGTTTTACTTCTTCACAGACCGCTGTAGACGAGGTAGCAGCAAGCAATGGCCTGTGCGTCAGACTTGCATCCTCCAAGCCCAGTATGTATTTTTGAATGAACTAAGAATTTCTTTTTACATTTTTAATGGTTAAAAAAAATTTTTAAAAAGAATATTTTGTCACATTTTGAAATTATGTAAAATTCAAGTTTCAGTGCCCATGAATAGTTCCACTGAGATGTATCCCTTCTATTCCACTCTGCACTATCTGTGGCTGTTTTTAAGCTACAACAGCTGAGCAGTCCCAACAGAAGTTGGAATGTGCTGTATACACTTCATCGCCTGTTTTCTCGCTCATATGTCTTAACTCTCGCCTAGACTTCTTCAGCTCACAGCTGACCACAAGCATTTTGGATGCCATCCCTGGTCTCTAACTGCAGCAGACTATTCGAGAGTCCTTTCTTCTGGAGACACGAATGCTTCATCTTAGCTCCCACAGAGTCATCTCTGTTTGTGCTCTTCAACAAGCATATCTTTGCTGCTGGTCTCTGACTGTATCCTAGTCAAGCCCAATTGTATTAACTTTTTACTCATTTTAATCAATTATTCCTCTAATTTAAATATAGATAATCATAACATTAACACATATTTGTTTTCCTTTTTTTTATACAAACACATCCATAATATCCTTGATATTGTTCCTCATCTGGGTATATACCTAGTAGGGGAATTGCAGGATTGAATGGTAGGTCTACTTTTAGTTCCTTGAGTGTTCTCCAAACTTCTTACCAAAAAGGTCATATTAGCTCGCATCCCTCCAGCAGGGTAGAAGCGTTCCCTTCTCTCTGTATCCATGCCAACATCTGTAGTTTGAGGATTTTGTGATGTGGGCTAATCTTACTAGAGTTAGATGATATCTCAAAGTGGTTTTGATTTGCATTTCTCTGATGATTAAGGATGATGAGCATTTTTTCATGTATTTGTTGGCCATGTGCCTGTTTTCATCAGAGAAGTTTCTGTTCAAGTCTTTTGCCCACATAGAAATGGGGTTATTTATTCTTTTATTATTGATTAGTTTGAGTTCTCTTTAGATTTTAGTTATCAGACCTTTGTCAGAAGCATAACCTGCAAAAATCTTCTCCCATTCTGAAGGTCTGTTTGCTTTACTTACTGTGCTCTTGGCTGTGCAAAAGCTTTTTAGTTGGATCTGATCTCAGTAATATATTTTTGATGTAGCTTCAATTAGCTGTGGGGGGTTCTTCATAAAGTATTCTCCCAGGCCAATTTCTTCATGTGTTTCTCCTGCACTCTCTCCAAGAATCTTTATAGTTTCATGTCTTAAGTTTAAATCTTTTATCCAGTGAGAATCAATTTTTGTTAATGGTGAAAGGTGGGGGTCCAGTTTCTGTCTTCTACAGGTTGACAGCCAGTTCACCAGCACCATTTGTTAAATAGGGAGTCTTTCCCCCACTGAATATTTTTGATAGGCTTTTCGAAGATCAAATGACAGTAAGCAGCTGGTTCATCTCTTGAATCTCTACAAACGGGCATTTAACAAAAGGAAAAGAAATCAATATATCAAACAGACTTCATGTTTATTGCAACACTAGTCACAATAGTCAAGATATGGGATCAACCTAGGTGTCCAACCAATGAATCAATATGTATAAAGACACAAATACGTGCACAATAAAATGCTATTCTGTCACAGAAGCCATATACAAGTATGGAATTTTGTCTTTCATGACAAAATAGAGAAAACTTCAGGTCCTTGTGTTAAGTGAAATAAATCAGAAACAGACAGTTAAACACATCATATTCTCATGCATATATAGAAGCTAAAAAAGTTTATGTCATGGAGGTAAATGTAGAAGATACTATAAGCTAAGAATTATGGGGGAAATAGAGTGTTAGGAGAGATTCTTTAAAAGATATAAAATTAAGCTGGATAGGAAGAGTAAGTTCTAGTGTTCTATACCACTGTAGCATCACTACAAATATCCAGGCTATTAAATGTTCTCAGCAGAAAGAAATGAGAAATATTTGAGATGATAGGTATGCTAAATACCATAATATGATCATTCTACATTATATGTATTAAAACATCAGTATATATGCTATTAGATCAGTTTGCACAATTATTTTATGTCAATTAAAATATAAAAAGACTAGATGAAAAATCAAATTGGATAAATATCATAAAATAGCAAGAAATAAAAAAATTCACTAAATGTGATTCATATAGGTTTTTTTTTTTCTTTTTATGGGCTGTACTTAGATAACAGTATTATATCCTGTGTTAATATCTTAATTTTTACAATCATACCATATTATGTAAGCCTTTATTTTGTTTTTTAGGATATTTACTCTGAAGTACCTAGAGGCATATCTGTAATGTTTCTAATGTTTCTAACAGTTTAGAAAAAGTGGTGATGGTGGAGGAGGGGAGAGCATTAGGCAAAGAGATACAAGGAGGAGGAGAGGGAAGGAGAGGAAGCAAAGACTTGGAGGCAACCCAAGTACCGATCAAGTAATGAACGAACTAATAAACTGTGGTATATGTATACTATGGAGTACTATTCAGTCATAAAAAGGATGGAGACTTTATACCTTTCATATTTACCTGGACGGAGCTGTAAGACATTTTTCTTAGTAAAGTATCACAAGAATGGAAAAGAAAGTATCCAATGTACTCAATACTAATATGAAACCAATATAAAAACAATGGCATGCCCATGTGAAAGAAAAACTCAAGTATATTAAAGTGAAGGGAAGGGGAAAGGAGAGCAAGGGAAAAGGGGAGGGACATTTTCAAGTTCTCTCCCAATGTAAGGGTACACAGCAACCCCCAGGTGAAGGGCTCAGATACAATTTGAGCTTTTCCTTAAAAATGAAAACTATGTAATCTAAACACTTGTACCCTCATTTTAATCTGAAATTTTTTTTAAAAAAGTTAAAGCAAACATGAGAAAGAAGACTACAATTGGGAATATTGTAGTCTTGTACTTCTCTTTCAAATTTTCTGAGGACTAAAACTACTTAAAAAATGTATTAAGAAAAATAACTTAGAAAATAAAAGGACTGGTGAAAGCAAGCAAGCTGTCAGTGTTGGAAAAATGAGTATCTTCTACCTTTACTTCAAACCATACACTAAAGCCATCTAGAAAGAATAACATGTAGATGGCTCATGTACTTATCCCTAACATAAAAGCTATAAAACTTCTTTAAAAATATAGCAGAATATCTTTGTGACCTTAGGCTAGACAAAGCTTACTTAGCTGTAACAGAGAGAGAAAAAAAAAAGAGCTATTTACCAAAAAAGAATTGAACTTCATCAAGCTTAAAAACTCATTGGAAGGTATCCCAGTGAAAATCAAAAGGCAAATTACATATGGGAAGGACATATTTCCAGTCCATATATTTGGAAAATTACTGAATAAAATATAAAAATAAAATTTACAACTCAGAGAGAAAAATAAAATAAAACAAATTTAAACTAGAAAAGAAAATTAAAGAGCCCTTTTACCAAAAAGAAATACAAATGGCTAATAACCACATAAAAAGATACTTAAGATCACTACTCATTAGGGACACATAAATTAAATGCACTAGGACATATCACTTCACAACTATTAAACATGCCAAAATTAAAAAGAATGATTATAGTTGGTATATTGAACAACTGAAATGTTCATACACTGCCGGCACTTATGTAAAATTACACAATTATTTTGGGAAGTAATTTGGAAGTTTCAAACAACATGAAAAATAAACTTGTCAATGATCCAGCAATATTTTACTCATGTATTTACTCAAGGAAAAAGAAAAAAAGACTAAAAGACTCACAGGTGCTCACATGAGTACTTCTGTATTAACGTTGATACTGATTTCTTCAATTAAAATAAGACAAATTTCAATCAACAAATGAATATCTATACAATAGAATACTTTTCAACAATAAAAAGGATATTAACTACTGATATGACATATGAAAATTACTGATACACATAAACTAAAAATGATATGAATATACCTGAGAAGCATTATGCCAAGTGAGGACAGTCAGACACACAAGGCTGCAAAACTGCATACTGTATAATCACTTATATAATTTTTGTGAAAATATATATATATATATATTGTGAATATATATATGTATATATATATATATTTATACACATATACATTACATCTTGGTAAAGTTCATTTGAAAAGTACAATAAAAAGGCATTGGAGTATTTTTACTTACACAATATTACATATTACTTTATTCTCATATAGTTTATCATTTAAATTATATTACTGTCAGATCTCAAGGCAGCAGTCTATCTCCTAAAATGTCAATGTTTAAGCCAGTCCCCGGATTCTCAGTTCTTGGAATGTTCTTGGAAGAAAAATGACTAGACCTTTCTTCCTTTATTATCTTTCCTCTTATCAAGACCACGAGGTTCAAAATATCACATGATTTTGTATTCTTATTGTGGAATGTTGAATATACATGAAAACCTTTCCTGAAAAGAACACCACCTCACTAATAAATACAATTACTGTTACTATGTGCCAGCCTTGTGTGAAAAACATTGAAATCCTGTTAAGGTCACCAAATCTTAGTATATAAATGACCTCCCCTCCCAATTTTCCACTTTGCTGCACTGTCTTTCATTCTTTGGAATCTTTGTTCTTTCAGGTGGTTGTCCTCTAACTTTGTGCTCAAAAAACTCCATGTTGGGAATATAGTGAGGGATTCTGGGTCTCATAGGGACAAAGGAGAAAGGTGGTTGATCTGTCTTGGTGCTGCCTTGAGCAGATGCCCCAACTGGGAAGAAGGACAAGGCCAGGCACTCAATCTTGGTGCTCCCCCACTCTTGATCCTACCTCAAGCAACTGCCCCAAGTGGGAAAGGATGGAATCCATTATGAATCTGGAAATTCCCGAGCTAAGGATTTGAAAAGTGACCTAGAGTAACCTGAAGTTAAATATTATGACTTAGGTTAAATCAATATCACCAGTCTTTTTTTTTTTTATGTAAAAGGCCAAAGTTGATTAAAGCATAGTACACTCCAGAAAAGGAACACGTCTACCTTCTCAAGTGGAGAAGACCCTGGGCTTAATATGATTCTGCTCCATTTTTCTGCTTTCCCAAGTCTATGTTAAGTGAGGGAATGTAAACTATACCTGATTTTTTTTTTTTTTAATGGAAAGGGGGAACATTTCTAGAATGAAGAGTCCTCCCATTTTCTATCCCTGTAAAGCAATTTCCAGAAGTTGTCATGATATTTGTGAAGTGTCATAGAATTGGTGTAAATTTTACTATGTTAATGAAGATTGGTCACGTTAAACTACTGTCACCTAACTTGTATGCATGCTTCAAAGACTCCTTTTATGGCCTTGGCCGCATCTTTACTTTGTGGGTGCTCCACCTTGGAAACTCATTTTTGTACATCAAACATCGGCTCAGCCTTTGGAAGCCTTCTGTTCAATTTGTTCCTCCTGTTACATACAAAGTTCCCCAGTACCATGTGCTTCTGTCTCATCTTAGGCCTGCCTAACAGTATAAATGCAATTTGAAAGCTTTGAGACATGACTTTCATATTTACATGGATCCATCCATGTAAACATGAACATATTCTTCTTAACAAAGTATCTCAAAAATGGAAGAAAAAGTATCCAATATACTCAGCCATACTATGAAACCATATTATAGCTTTCAGATGAAAGCCCAAGAATATGGGGACAGGGAATAGGGAGGGGGGTGGGGGAGGATGGGTGAAGGGAAGATCATTGGTGGGACCACACCTATGGTTTATCTTACAAGGGTACATGTGAAATTTACTAAATGTAGAATATAAATGTCTAAACACAATAATTAAGAGGGTGCTATGAAGGCTATGTTAACCAGTTAGATGAAAATATTTCAAATGTTATATAAAACCAGCACATTGTACCCCACAACTGCATTAATGTACACAGCTATGATTTAATAAAAAAAAATACTAACAAACACACACACACACAAAAAAAAAGAAAATTTATATTGGAGAGAAATCTTATAAATGTAAATAATGTGGCATAATTTTTAACTTTTCCTCAGCCCTTACTAACCATAGGAGAAATCATCCCAGAGTAAAATTCTCACAGTGTAAAGAACGCAGCAAAGCTTTATGCCAGAGTCATACTTTTCTGTGCTTAATAGAGTTCATGTCAAAGAGAAACACTAAGAATACAAAGAATGTGAGAGGCTTTTAACTTGTGCTCAAATCTTTCTATAGATAAAAAATTTATACCAGAGAAAAGACCAACAAATGTGCAAAAGTGGCGAATCCTTTAACCAGTACTCACGCCTTCCAGTACATAAAAGATTTCTATAAATGTGAAGAGTGTGACAACATCTTTAAATATTTCTCATGCTTTTCTAATATCACCACTCTCTGCCCATCTCCACAACATGTGTTTTCAAAGAAAGGCTGTATATAAGACTGTAAATCAATACATGGGAGGTGTACATTTGTTTGGCACCAAAGATGGGATATTGTAAAGGCAGGTGGGGGCAGGGTTTGCAAGTTATAGGTGAGTTCAAAGATTCTTTGATTTGTAATTGGTTAAAGAAATGAAGCTTTGTCTAAAAACTTGGCATGTTTTGAGATAATGCTGTCTATTAATCAGAAATAAGCCACCAGACATTTACCAAAACTCAAGTGATCTGTCTTAAGTACATTGATGGCCTGCAGGTGTGGTTAAGCTTTGTCTTGTATGGCCTGAGGCTTGTTAATAATTTAATGTCTTATAATAACAGAGAGTAATTCCAAAAGGGACAGGACATGATGAGGCTGTCTACCTCTTCTTAGCTTTAAGGTTTCTTTGGGGTCCTCTTGGCCAGGGAGGGGGAGTTTCATTCACTCAGCTGAGGGACTTACAATTTTATTTTACATCAGATCTTCTGGTTATATTATGTTTAAATAATATATAATTATTTAACACATCTAGTACCATCAAAAATAAGAAAAAATACAAAATTAAAATCTAACTATACAAACTGTGTATTGATAAATCCTGATTACTATTTCAATATTTCAATGACAACCACAGTGGTATTCTGTCCGTCATTTTAAATGCAGTAAAAATTCAATCCCTGTTGTATAAAGCAGTTTAAATGCAGAAATAATACACAAAATAATTAAATATAAAATAAATTTAAGTGCAATAAAAATACAAAAATAAGTGACATGAAGAAGTATTACAAGATTCCAGATAAAAGTAAGAGAAGAAAAAAATTGCACGAGATCAAGAAAGTCCATTGAATTGTGAGTCAAGGTTCTGTGGTCCCAGGGCCTTTATGACTCTGGAAGGGACTTGAAAAAAAGAAACAATATCTCAGAGAAGCCTGTGCTATGCACGATATGCAAAATTTATCAGGCCCAGTGACACATGAACATGGGACTTCAGTCAGGCCCCAGACATGTCCAGGGCCAATTGTTTAAAGGTATTTTGTTCTTTAGTTTTCTGTATTTTCCTGGGTAACCGCCTTACCCATTATCTATATGTTCTGAGAATTTGAGCATATATTTAGGGCAACTCAAATGTATATCTCCCAAGTTGCAATCCTCAAATATCATCCAAATAAATTCTCTAGGCAGGAATGGTGTCTCTCGCCTGTAATCCTTGCACTCTTGGAGGCTGAGACAAGTAGATTGTTTGAGCTTAGAAGTTTGACACCAGTCTGAGCAAGAGGAAGACCCTGTCTATACTAAAAATAGAAAACCTGGCCAGGCATGGTGTTGGATGCCTGAAGTCCCAGCTACACAGGAGGCCAAGGCAAGAGAATCTCTTGATCCCAGAAGAGGTTGCTATGAGCTATGATGATGTCAGGGCACTCTACCCAGGGCAACAGAGACTCTGTCTCAAAACAAACAAACAGCAATACAAACCCAAATAAACTCTCTACTTTTACTAACTTTACCTCAATCTTTTCTTTTGGGTTGACAGACTTAAACTCTTACATGTGAAAAAAGGAAATCGCAAATGACCAGAGATACGGTCAGGTGGCGAATCCCCACTTCTCTCACATGGACACTAGTGCATGGGAAGACAGTCAGAATTTCATACAGTTTGTCCTCAGATGAAAGTGAAAGATGCTGCTTGACTTCGAGAAAAAAATACACACACATATATATATATATATATATATATATATATATATATATATATATCACTCCACCCCTGTAAAAATAGGGTTCTGTAGTACTCTATTTAGTGGCCAACTTCAGAAAGTATAGCAAAAATAATACCAGAAATACTGAAAATACATGTATCTATAAGAAGACCATCTTCCCTTGCAAACAATGGGAGATATTTTTACCAGGTAAAAAGTATCAAAGTGAGTTATTAACTACCATGCTTCACTGATGTACAAATACTTCAGGTGTGGAAGAAGAACAGAACCAAAGGATGAGTCTACCATTGTTCTACTGAGATATGGATTAACATTTGTTATCAAAGTCATATTCTGTCACATAAATATGCCATTACATTTAAATACATAAATGTATTTTATGTATTTTTTTTATTTTTTATTTTTTTGCAGTTTTTGTCTGGGGCCTGGTTTGAACCCACCACCTCCAGGTATATGAGACAGGTGCCCTACTCCTTTGAGCCACAGGTGCCGCCCATAAATGGAAATATTTAATACATGATTAGTACAAGAAAGGAAGAAAAATGCAGCCACAAAGAAAATGAATTAGGGAAATGCAAACTAAGACTGGATTTTACTGAATTTCATACAGCTTCATATATATCTGCATAAACATATAAAAGATTGTCTGGAAAATGTCCTGCCATGTAATACTAAAAGTAGAGAAATGCACAGCTGTATACTTTCCGGACAGCCCTCACATCAGTGCATGTTCATATATGTATCGGGCATACAAATTTTAAGTAACAAAATGAATTTATTCACATTATTTTTTGCTACAGAAAAAGTACCAAAGTAGCAGTGAGAAATAGAAACAGAAAATATTACAATATAGAAAAAACAAGAAATTTAAAAAATCATAAAGAGGTAATTCTTTCTTTTTTCCCCAGAATATTAGGAAGTACATGTTTTGTTTACGTACTTTGCTTTTGAACAAATCGAGTCAAAGTTATACATGTCAGCATGCTTTTAACCCAGACAGTGTACAATATACCCAAATAGATGTGAATTTACCCACCTCTTGCTCCCCCTTCCCCTGAGCTTGATTTTCCTTGAAATTTACTTTTATACGTGAACTTAAGTGTTGATCAATTAGTTCCAGTTTGGTACTGAGTACATGTGTTTGTTTCTCCATTCTTGTGATGCTTCACTTAGGTGAATAGTTTTCAGTTCCTCTAGGTTGTTTGAAAGATATTACAGCCGTATTTTTCATGGCTGTGTAGTACGTCACAGTACGCACAAATCACATTTTAAAAGCAATTCATGCATTGGTGGGTGTTTGGGCTGTTTCCATGTCTTTGCCATCGTAAAGTGTGCTGTTATAAACATTCAAGTGCAGGTGTCCATTTTATAAAATGACCTTTTGTCCTTTGGGTATATGCCCAACAAATGGGCTGCTTGAATCAAATGGTAGATCTACTTTAAGTTCTTTGCGGTATCTCCACACCTTTCCATAGATGTTGCTCTAGTTGCAGTCCCACTGTGTGTAAGAGTTCCTTTCTCTCCACATCCATTCCAGCATCTGTTGTTTTTAGACTTTTTAATACAAGCCATTCTCATTGGAATTATACGATAGCTCATTGTGGTATTGACTTGCATTTTCCTAATAATTAGAGAGGTTGAGCATTTTTTTGTAAGTGTGCTGACCATTATTATACCTTCGTTTGCAATGTTTCTGTTCATAATTTTTGCCCACTTTTTAATGGGACTGTTTGATTATTTCTTGCTTATTTGCTTGAGTTGTTTTTTTTATAGATTCTTGTTATGAACCTTTTATCAGATTTATGAAATGTTAATTTTTTTTTTTTTTTTTCAATTTGTGGCTTGTCTACTTGCCCCTTTAATTGTGTCCTTGGCTGTGCAGAAACATTTCAATTTGATATGGTCCCATTTATTTATTTTTGTTGTTGCTGTAATTGCTTTGGGGGTCTTCTTCCTGAATTCTCTGCCTACACAAAAATGTTTTTTCTAATATTTTCTTCTAGTATTTTTTTATGTTTAAAGTCTTTTATCCATCATAAATTAATTTTTGTAAGTAGTGAGAGGTATGAATCCTGTTTCAGTCTTTTACATGTTATTATCCATTTTTCCCAGCACCATCTATTGAACAGTGATTCTTCTCCTCCATGTATGTTTTTATCTATTTTGTAAAAAATCAGATGAGAATATGAAGAGAAATTTATCTCTGGATTCTCTCTTTTCATTCATAGGTCTTTATCTCTTTTTTTCTTCCAGGTTACTATAGTGTTATAGTATAGCTGGAAGTCTGGTAAAGTGATGCTTCCTGCTTTGTTCTTACTACGTAAGGTTGACATGGCTACTCAAGGTCTTTTCTGGTTTCATATGAATCAATGAACTGTTCTTTCTAGTCTCCCAAAAATGGCATTGGTATTTTAACGGGAATTGCATGAATCTGTAAATCGCGTTGGGTATTATAGCAATTTTAACAATGTTGATTCTGCTGATCTATGAGTATTGGCTATTTTTCCATGTTTACATCTTTTGCAATTTCTTTCTTAAGTGGTTCGTAATTCTTCCTAGAGAGGTCTTCCACCTCCTTTGGCAAATATATTCCTAGATGTTTTGTTTTCTTTGTTACTACTGCATCTTTTATTTCACTTCCAGCTTGGCTGTTAGGGGTGTATATAAAAGCTACTGATTCCTGTACATTTATTTTGTAGCCTGAAACCTCACTGAATTTATTTGTGAATTCCAGGAGCCTCTTGCTTGAATCTTCGGGGTTTTCTGAATATAGAGTCATGTCATTAGCAAAGAGATATTATTTGACCTCTTTTTTCCACATTTGTATACCCTTGATTTTCTTTTCTAGCTAGAACTTCCAGAATTATGTTAAGCAGAAGTAAAGATAGTGAGCCATATTTTCTGTTTCTGGTTCTAAGCAGGAATATTCTTAGTTTTTTTCCTGTTTAATATAATATTGATTTTAATTGATACCTTCACCTGTCCTAATATTCACGTTGTTCTCTTCCCTTATATGAGGTGGGCATAAGTTCGTGTGCAAGTTAAAATAGTTTAACATAGTAAATTGCAGATGAATTTTATGGACACCTTGTATATACAGTGGACACACACATATATGTATTTATACACACATATGTATGTATGTATGTATAGACACACAAAGACTGATAGTGGGTCAATAACCACTCTGATCATGGCCGACAGTATCTTTTTTGGCAACACTCCCTTTCCTCAGTTACAGCATGGGTTTTTTGCTCCATCTCAGACACCAGGAACACTGCATGGGATGTTGAATGGTTTGCCTACTTGTCAATAGGGAGTTATGTTCTGGTGCTTCTGACTGTGCTTCACTGAGTTGTTAGTGCTTTTCTTCAAACTCCTTGCTTGCATCAGTCTCACTTTCATCTTTCCGCGGTTTTGTACTATTCCCCATTCTTTTCCCACACCCAACTTACCTCAACGGTTTTGAGGGCATCTTTGATGCCAGTAGATTGGCTACAATAGAAAACAACCTAGAGGTAATTTTTCACATTCAGTAATTCATAAGGAAATTGATATAACATACATATAACTTTTGAAATTTGAAGTGTGTCTCAAAGGAAATATAATAAATAAGATAAAATTCACCTATCATTTTATCCCTGAAAACGTTCAAGTGTATTATATTGTATTTCCTCTTTTTGTATTGTACCTATTTGCTTATACCTAAAACATTTTCAAGAAATTGTAAAAGGGAATTAGAATAAGAAAAAAAATGAAATTATTATCCAATTAGGGCTGTTGGATGCTAGACATTTGCACAACCTTGCTTCATCTTCCTGTCTGCTGCTCTTCCTTCTGTGGGTGGCTTTGCATTTGGCCAGCCTGCCCATAATGTGCACTGAATGTATATGATGGATGAAAATAGAGGTCCTATAAAGCAAACAATATTCAATTATCTCCCTCTTTTTTTTCTAAGATTAAATTATTAGGATTTCAGGAATTCTGCAACTAAATGGCCTATATTTATGTTGTTTTATTAGCTGTGTGATCATGGATGAATTACATAATCTTTTATTTTCTTAAAAGTATCAGATGTAAAATAGAAATCATAATGATAATAATGATCACATTTATTCAATAAGATGAAGATTGCACTACTCATTTATATTAATAATGTAACTTAAGATTATGACACATGTTGAATGCCCCCAGTGCAGTGCTTATTAAATTTACTTCATTCTTTTTTTCTACATGGTATTATTAGGTCCTGTCTGTCTTCTAAATACCATCTTTTGGTGGTTCTTTCTCCTTATGAGAACATCCTAGCCTAGCTTTTTATTTTCCTTCAAAAGCAAATTTCTTGATACCACTCTACATACTTTTTAGTTCTGAATATTCCTTGTAAGCAATTAAAGGCTATTTTAATCTTATAATTTTCCAGTAAAACAAACTGTTATTTACTAAGATCTAAATCCAATTTTACATGTTTGAAATTTGAAGTTTTTGATGATGTTTTTTAACCTAACACTTATAGAAACACTGTCATCTTTGATTTAACCTTTAACCCAGATAAAAACACCTCCAGGAGAGAAAATGTCAGAAGGCAGACTTCCTCTTAAGACTGCAGATGATGGGTTAGTTCCCCAACCCATAAAGCAAGATTTCACATGAAATTTTATGTGAAGAAACTGTAATATGTACTGCCACACTGGGGATGTGTTTATATAAAAATAAATCTTGCCCACAAACAGAAGCACACAATAAAACAGAACAAAAGAATACTGGAGGGAGCAAAGAAAATCTATTGGGTCAATTACTGGATTTATGTTCTCCTTTATATTTTCACATATGAATAAAATGTTTTTTATTTTTTTTTTAATTTCAGATTAATGTGAGGTTACAATGTTTGCACTTGTTATGGTAAAGTCACTGTTGTAGTATGTATCCTGCACTCAGGAGGGGTGGCATATATCCTTAATGTTGTGCCCATTAGGTGAGAACTCAGCAATCACCCTCCCTCTTACCTCAGTCCCCTTCCTCCTTCTTCACAACTTGAAATGAGTTTCTTCTTGTGTGGGCATTTATTAGTTTGTCTACTGGCTTCATATTACTATTGAGTATATTGGATACTTGCTTTTCCATTCTTGTGATTCTTTACTAAGAAGAATGTGTTTCAGCTCCATCCAGGTTAACAAAGAAGTTGAAAAGAAGTAAAGTTTCCATCCATTTTTTATGGCTGAATAGTATTTCATAGTATAGGTGCACCACAGTTAATTAAACCACTCAAGGGCTAATGGGCATATCTTGTTTGTTTCAACATCTTGGCAATTGTAAATTGAGCTCCAATAAACAATCTAGTGGAAATGTCTTTATGATAAAACAATTTTTTTTTCCTTCTAGGTAAATGTCTAGTAATGTAATTGCTAGATATAATGGCATGCCTACTTTGAGTTTTTTGAGGATTCTCCATACTTCTTTCCAAAGAGACCTCTAGTTTGCAGTCCCACCAGCAGAGTAAAAGTGTTACATTCTCCCCACATCAATGTCAGCATCTGCCTCTTAAAATATTTTTTTTCAGGGTGGCACCTGCGGCTCAAAAGAGTGGGGTGCTGGCCCCATATGCTGGAGGGGGCGTGTTCAAACCCAGCCCTGGCCAAAAACTGCAAACAAACTGGTCTATGATTATAGACCACATAATCTATATAGAGGAATCTTCAAACGAATAAACATGAAGAAGTGGAGAAACACACGAAGGTGGCAAAAGAGGAATTCAACCCAAGCTTCTCAAGGAGAAAAAAAAAGCATACAAAAGAAATAAAGTAAAAAATAATTTTTAAAAATTAGATAAGGGAAGTAAATAAAAACCATTATTCTAGGTGAAATTAAAGTAATTGAATAATTTATAAAAAGTATAAAATAATTGCTTTTAGATATAAAAGAAGATAAAGAGAGAAGTAACTTTGATCTACTACCAATCATTTTATTGATTTTATTTTTTTATAGGAAGTACAAAATTGTGCCTTTCTTATCTACTGGTTCCCTATAGATTTTAAGCTCCAGCATCAGACAAAATGACAGCAGCCTTAAAATAGCTTTTATTTCCCTTTTGGTGATTCAACCTATTGTACTAAACCTTAACTGATAGAGGTTTTGATACCAACAGTGGTTCTGGGAAACAAAACTGTAATGGATGTTAATTGGATCTTAGTTATGTGCAGTTCTTTCTCTAATCGGATTAGATTTAGAGGTTTTATTGACACTATTCCTACAGGGGTGTGAGGTAGTGAAATATTTATGCAAATAATCACCTGTAGCTAGCTATAATTAAATTGTCTAGAGAGAAAAATTTGGGCTACCAAGATTTTCTTCCACTGGGCATTTACATGAAATGAGGCAAAGTGTGGGTTGGCTGCCTCTAATTGCATTTGAGAACTGGGGGCAATGAAAATCTTTCACCTGTGCAGAAACAGATGCATGGTGGAGAATTTTATATTGGTGTATTTTAAATATTAGCTAAATTCAGGGAGAATAGGGACCAAAGATCTCATTCTGGGTGAGGAAAAATACCCGCAGAAAAAGAGAAAAACAAAGAAATAACCTCAGCAAAGCAGAATAAAAAAAGTTTAACTAGATTACTTTTAAACCAGCATCTAAATTACTTATATGAGCAGTTCCCACTTTTACTAAAAGCCTGGCCTATAAGGAATACAGCTTGCAAACACCCCTGCTGGGTCTGTAAACACTCTGAAGAATAGTGGCCGTAGAAGGAAGGTACATGCAAGGCCTGAGAAGGAACAATAATCAGGCCATCCCCTGCCCTATCAATAGTCACAGCAAATACCCATTATGGGGATTTGTATTAGGGCCAGGAAAGAAATCAAGGGAACAGATCAAGACCTGAAATATGGGCAGGAAGGTTTGTATCCTAATCACAGAGGAAGATGCCTCTGGGTGAAGATCAGAGGAAAATTTTTGTCTTCCACCAAGTCTTCAGAGGAGCCTGATGGCATCATATCTGCTCCACAGAGAACTAAGGGGTATTAACTTCCCCCAAGGAATCTGCGTGCCTGACCACGGACAGGAGGCTGCCCCCACACAAGGCTCAGGTTTTGGATTTCTGAAGGCTTCTCAGAACCTTAATGATTGTAGATAGAATAAAATATAATATGCTTATTCAGAGAAACTGCTGATGTTTTTATTCCCTTCCTCAGCTTACCCTCTGGGCTAAATGAGAAAATACCCTTCAATAAAAGCTGAGTGGAACAAACACCCAGGGCCACTCACTGAATCCCCACAAGCTAGCAGTGGTCCCTTGAGTCCCCATCTTTGAAATGTACTCCATGTCCTCCCTCTTTCTTTCTTGCTACTTTTAACTTTTTTTTTTTTTTTTTTTTTTTCAGTCAAAAGCCTCCAGTTCCACAGGTCTTAAAGGACATTTTCCCTGGTGCAGTACCCTGGCAGTTAGTAACTGATTATATATGGTTTTCCAGAAGTGATTATTCCTAAATCAATTCAAAATATCCAATGGCCATGGGTATTATTAACTATTGATCTGGAAAAATGCTTTTTAAAATTTTGCTTATTAGTAAGAAAATAACTTTCAATTGAGAGGACCAATAATACATGTGCACTGTTATATATATGTAGCTATATTAAGTTTCCAGCTCTGTATTAAAGTCAAACCATAGGGGAAGAATTGCCTTTTCAGTCTATGAATCAACATGAGTTACCAATAATATTGATTGTATCTGATAACAAGAAGTAGAACTGCTCTAGGCGTATTTATAAAATATACATAAATTAGATTTCACAAAAGTATAGGGATCTGTGACATCAACCAAATGTCTAAGGGCGGAGTGGTCCAGTGAATGTTGATGTATGCTTTTGATGGGAAACTGACCCACCTTCTACTCAGAAAGAGACACGATACATCATCAGTCTCTATGGATTTTGGAAGCAGTATATATTTTTCATTGGAGCATGATATTTTACCTAGTAACCAGACATGTCTGGGTTTGTGTAGATCACAGAAGAAATAAAGTCTCCTTAAAAGCTCTGGGCATCCCTTAAAGTTGCTCTGCCTCTAGAGATATATAACCAAACAGATATGACTACTTGAAGGGTCAATGATGGAGAGAGATGATGTCTGGTGTTTTTAGCAGCCTTATATCAATAAATTGCAACACAAGATCCTTCAAATTTGGAACCTGGAAGGTTGTTGGTATTTATTTATTCTCTAAATACCTTCTGATTGAAAAATAAACCTAACAATCCTAATCCCCACCCTCTAACCCAGTTTTTGGCTTGTGACAGGTTTTACTAGGATTTGAACACAGTCTACCAATATACCCTGAAACTGAACTTCCTTTCATGCAATGGGGGTTTTCTGATCCAACACACCGCAAGGGTAACTATGCATAGCACCACATAATCAAATGGAAGAGATATACACAAGCAGGGATTTGCTGAATTCTGTAGAAAATAAATTGTATGAGCAATTTATTGGTAATTTATTGGTAACCAAAATGGATTTTACTTCCACCACATTGCTTTATGTCTCTGTACCTTCCCATATAAAATTATGGGCAATTTTATTTGCCAAATTGAATGAGACGTGTGGGTTCAGTTTACACACAGTTCTGCATAACATGATAGCAACACTGGAAAGTAGAGAACCACATCACTACAGCCCAGCTCCAAAGTTGTTTTAAAGAATAGCACAATGATAGTAAATAGAAATTCTCTTGTTGGCAGTGTTTAAAACTATGAAATTCGTTGTTCATTTGCTGGAAGGAAACATGACTAGATGTACCCATATATGGCCCATTGGTATATGAGCTGTGACAAATGACCAGTGACTTGGAAAGAACATGACTGGAAAATTGGCAACAATGATTTCAGAAGAACTATGTGAATAATGATGGGCACAGAATGTAAATATACTTGTGTTGCATGTGTATACTCACTGAAGAATAACCTCGGTCCAGACAGATTTTCACAGAAGGCTCTGATGCCCAGTTCTGTGAATTTCATGAGATTTTTTTTTTCCTTAGCTATTTTTATCAATGTCCAAAAGTCTCAGGAGCAAAGTGTCCAAAGTGACAGGGTCTATCTTGGATGTGGGCTAAGAAACACGTTTTCACTCAACAAAACTGAAAGGGTAATAGCCACTCCTCAGTGTTCAACCTTCTAACTACATGGAAAAATGCCCAAACCAGAGATTCCCAGGGCTGACAGGCAGATACCCAGTGGCAGGTGGATAAATTAGATCACATCCATCATAGAAACTTTCTCCTAACTGAACTAAAAGAGTTACTCTCACTAAAATAGATACCTGCTGTGGTTATGGATTTTTCTTTTGTCTCCTGCAATGCTTCTGTCAAAATAACTATTTGTGGGCATACAGAATAACTTATTTCTTATCATGGTATTATTTAAAGCATTGCTTCTGACAACAGACACCATTTTACAACAAATGGATTATGAAAATGGACTCCCATAGTTATGGAATTCACTGGTCTGACCATGTTCTTAACCATCCTGAAGCAGTCTACCCAATTGAATTATGGAATGACACTTTGAAGAGTCAATAAAAGTAACAGCCTGATGTCAAAGGCTTGGAAAATTGAGTTGTAGTTGCCCAGGATGATATGTACTGCAATTCAGTGACCAACATACGATCCTCTTTTTCTCATAGCCAAGATTCATGGATCTGAAAGTCAACAGGTAGAAACTGGAGTGGCTCTTCTTGCTGTTACCCTTAGTAATCAATAGGAAAAATGTTTGTTTCCTATTCTTGAAATTTGGGCTCTGGTGGTTAGAATACTTATTTCCAAATCAAGGATGTTTCCACTAGGATGCACAAGGGCACCATTAACAGAGAAGTTATGGCTGCCACATTGAAGCTTCAGGTTATCCATATCAGTAAATCAACAGGCAAAGAAAAGGACAATTTTATTGGTGACTGATCTTGAAAAAGGAGGCAGATTTGAGAGGGAAAAGAACTGTACAATGTTTGTTATCTTATATATTATATCATATATCCCTTCTAATTGCAAAAGTCAAATGTGACTTGGGTGTCATGGTTTTAGTGCAGGTTTTTCTTTTTTAAATTATGTGTAAATTTTTAGTACCTTCTGTGCACATGTGTGCATATATACAGAGGAACATGTACATGTATGAATGTTCCTCTGTCTAGATACACAGATCAATAGAGCAAAATTGAGAATTCAAAATTAAATTCAACCATTAAAGTAATATGGTGGAGCGTAGTGTCCTTTCAATCTGTGATACTGTAATAACTAACTGTTCATAGTACAAAAATGGGCAATAAACCTTAACTTATGTCATCCACAATAAATCATTGAAAATGACAAAAATAAGTGATAAAAATGAAAATGGAGGAAGAATTAAGGTTACTAGCATGCAAAATGGGGTAAGGAGGAGAATGTCTGGGATGCGGGAAATCTGCTAAAGTGAGTCATACCTAATACCCTCATGTGCTGTGATAGAAGTCAGCAGAAAGAATCCAGTTAGAATATGGCTCCCTTGCTCTAGACTAGAGGTTAATACTTGGGTCGTTACAGCAAGCAATGAACCACACACAGCTGAAGTGCTTTCTAAGAACAAGGATATGTAGAATGGCTAGTGAGAGGAGGTAGTTATAAATATCAGCTGTATCTCTGAGAGCAGTTAAAGAAGTGAAACTTGCAATGGCTATAAATAATTCTTCCTTATTTTGATATGAACATATTTGCTTCTGTATGAATGTGTTATAAGAATTTCTCCCTTATCTTTCCCCTCCCAATAACAATAAAGCATATTAATAGCAGTTAACTTTGCATCTCAGTACTTACGTTATAAATAAAGCAGTGTGACTCAGGTAGAAAAATAATGACCACCACCCAAAGGCAGAAAAGGGATTGATTATCTTTCCTTGGGGAAAGAATAATCTTGTTTTCAGTTCCATGGGGAATGGTTGCTTCATATCTGTTGGAAACATAATTCCATTATATTCTTTATTTAGAAGCTACGTATAGACTTAATAATCCCATTTGGGTGCTGAGCTTATGAGGGACATATTGGGGTGGCTTTATTATATATCTACTTGGCTCTGTTAAATTATGTTTTCTAAAATTCCCTCCCCCATATATTTCTGGCTGAGAGAGGCCCTAGAGATATGTGTGTGAAATTTGGAAGGTGGAAAGGAAGCAGAATTCCTATTGCTTTATAGTATCAGAAGGCTGGTGAAGAAGCACCAGGTGCTGTGTCAGCTCACGCATGTTGAGACCCAGTGCGGCTCGCCTCATCCACATGGCACAGCAGCTTGCCTGAAGCTGTTTCCTCTTCCCCAACAATTGAACCAAATGCATATTTAGGTCTGTGATGAAGTTTGACAACTTTTCCCTCAGGACAACAATATGATCAAAGTCGGAGGTAAGAGACTAACACAGTTTCCAATTTGTTTGGAGTTTATTTCAATCTGTCCTTGCTCTCTCTCGCTTTACATCCATCTTCCCTTCTTCACTGCCTGCTCTTCGTTCCTGAAGGTTCAGCATCAAATGAAAAGCAAAAGACTTATTGAATCTTTTCACTCATCTTTCAAAGTTGTATGTGGTCAAATCTCTGCAACATTGTACATGAAATTTCTGCTTTGCTATGTACATCCTGGCTGATGCACAGGCCTGCCACATGTTGAACTTTATTATAAAACTCATGTATGTTAAATAGCAATTTACAGAAATATAAATAGGCATTGACACACAGTAGAAAAATTAGATATGGAAACATTTCCTACGGAAATTTAGCATGGCGATAAAAGCAGCATCTCAAATTAGGGAAGAAATGATGAATTAGAAATAAATGATGTTGAGAAATATAATTGGCATTTCCTTGAGAAAGAAGATAAAATTGTATGTATATCATGAAATTGTATTAATGTCATACTGTATGGAAAGTTAAATCTCAATTGAATTAGGAATCTAAATTTTCAAAAGGGAATCATACAAATATTGAAGAAGGAAAACATAAAAACACTACATAGGCTTTCCATGTTAATATCCCAGAATAGGAAAAAAAAAAAAAAAAAAAAACAACAACTTTCTAATTCTATGTTAAAAGTCTATAATCTATTAAAGATTATATAAATAAATGCAACTTTTTAAGTCATGTATTACCAGTGTGAATTTGAGAAATTATATAATTTCCTACATTTGATATAAAAATATGATGAATAAAAACATCTTCAAACATCTAACACATAGCATGTTACAAAATAAGATAGTTTTGGTCTAACGTATCTGAGCATATATCATGGCCAGTATAAGAACGACATTTTCCTGTAACTAGTATCTATTATGTATTGCATGCAGTAATAGTGGCAGCTGCATTAGGAGGTGTACAAGTACTAGTATCTTATTATGCTGTTGAAGGTTTAGGACAATTTTAGTCTGAAGAGAGTTGAAAACCAAGGCCACGAACATGGGAATGAAAAGAAAATATGGCTTAAAAGCCATGAGTATAAAATATATAAACATTTGCGGGCTGATAAATGATTACCATCTTATTAGTCTGGAAGGCTTGTCAAATAAAATTCAAAAGCTTTAAAATAAACTGTGGTAACATTTTGAAAGACATATTGAGTAGTTTTTATGAAAAGTAGTTAATTAAAACCACTCTTAATGAAAGATCCAAAATTTTAAAGACTTTATCAAAGTCTTGTAATAGCATAGGCACTAATTAAAAGGTAAGAGAGATCAAAATTGCTTTTTGTATTTAACTTCCTTAACCTTTTAAAGGAAACCCAACATACTTGTTCAAAAAACAAAGCATTATTTTCCTCTTGAAGTAGAAAAGCTTCAAACACCCATTAACAAAACAAATTACTGTTACTTACTGTTTTATTTCATCCTAACGATATGCATACAAATTTGAAATTACTGTGATTTCCTTAACAATTTTTAGTGAAGAAATATTGCTGCTAATGTTGCATGAAGTTGTCCTCTATATCATGAAATTGCATTAGTGACTGAAGCATGAGTCTCTGGGGTAAAGATGCTTATGGAGCTTCAGTTTATTTCTCTTAAACACACCTGTTATTACAGTTTTGTTTTTTTTTTTTAAGAATCATTCTTTATATAAACAACAGTTTATGAAAAGCTGAAATTTAGTCAGAAGGAGTAAAGAAATATGAAAAGTTGTTATTTTGAACAGAAGTCAATCTGAGTTAACCAAAAATTTGATAGATTGGAATAAAGTGAAATATACAAAACTAAGTGTGGTCATTTTAGTTTAGCTAAGAAGTCTTACTTCAGTTTTTAAGTTTCACAGTTTCTTTTCTTTTTTTTTTTTTTAAGTAAGTTTTTCTTTAAGTCATGGGGGTTTTGTGGTCATTTACTTAATATAAGAAACCTGAAGCATCTTTAACCCCAGAGACTCAGCATTAAAATTGACCTTGGGATTTCCAATATTAAATATTATTAATGTAAAGTACACAGATTATTTGAAAGAATTACAACAAACTTATGTATTCCTCAACGAGTAAAAAGGACAAAATACAAATTTACTCAAAAATCTGGGAGAAAGTGAACTCTTTCTTACTAAGCTTGGTATAAAGATTGGATGTACTTGTTCTGTGGTCTCTTCAGTTAACTTCATTTTTTTGGCTTTGAAGAAGCTTGCTTAGATTTACCATTTATTTATTTATAATTATTATGGATACATAGCATATATATTTTTTGGGTACATGTGACATTTAGATACAAAAATATGTCTAGTGGAGGAATTACAGGATCGAATGGCAGGTCTATTTTTAGGTCTCTAAGTATTCTCCAAACATCCTTCCAGAAAGGATGTATTAGTGGGCATTCCCACCAGCAGTGTAGAAGTGTGCCCTTTCCTCCACATCCACGCCAACATTTCTGGTTTTGAGATTTTGTTATGTGGGCTGCTCTTACTGGGGTTAGGTGATATCTCAAAGTAGTTTTGATTTGCATTTCTCTGATGATTAAGGATGATGAGCTTTTTTTCATGTGTTTGTAGATTTTGTGTCTGTCTTCTTTTTGATCCTATAATTCCTCTACTAGGTTTATACCCAGAAGACCAAAA
>CAUYPK010010160.1:0-26301 GCA_963574355.1 Loris lydekkerianus
CTACTTACCATTATTTGATCTTTGACAAACCAATTAAAAACATTCAGTGGGGAAATGATTCCCTATTTAACAAATGGTGCTGAGTGAACTGGCTGGCAACCTGTAGAAGATTGAAACTGGACCCACACCTTTCACCATTAACTAAGATCGACTCTCACTGGATAAAAGATTTAAACTTAAGACATGAAACTATAAAAATATTTGAAGAAAGTGCAGGGAAAACACTTGAAGGAATCTGCCTGGGTGAATATTTCATAAGGAGGACTCCCCACGCAATTGAAGCACTATCAAAAATACACTACTGGGACCTGATCAAACTAAAAAGCTTCTGCACAGCCAAGAACATAGTAAGTAAAGCAATCAGACAGCCCTCAGAATGGGAGAAAGTATTTGCAGGTCATACCTTGGAGAAAAGTTTAATAACCAGAATCCACAGAGATCTCAAAAGTATTAGCAAGAAAAGAACATGTGATCCCATCTCAGGGTGGGCAAGGGACTTGAAGAGAAACTTCTCTAACAAAGACAGATGCATGATCTACAAACACATGAAGAAAAGCTCATCATCCTTAATCATCAGAGAAACTCAAATCAAAACTACTTTGAGATATCACATAACCACAGTAAGAGTAGCCCACATAACAAAATCCCAAAACCAGAGATGTTGGCGTGGATTTGGAGAAAAGGGCACACTTCTATACTGCTGGTGGGAATACACACTAATACGTTCGTTCTAGAAGGATGTTTGGAGAATACTTAGAGACCTAAAAATAGACCTGCCATTCAATCCTATAATTCTTTTACTAGGTTTATACCCAGAAGACCAAAAATCACAATATAACAAAGACATCTGTACCAGAATGTTTTTTGCAGCCCAATTCATAATCACTAAGTCATGGAAGAAGCCCAAGTGTCCATCAACCCACGAATGGACTAGGAAATTGTGGTACATGTGTACCATGGAATATTATGCAGCCTTAAAGAAAGATGGAGACTTTACCTCTTTCATGTTTACATGGATGGAGCTGGAACATATTCTTCTTAGCAAAGTATCTTGAGAATGGAAGAAAAAGTATCCAATGTACTCAGCTCTACTATGAAGCTCAATTCTAGCTTTCACATGAAGGCTATAACCCAACTATAGCACAAGACTATGGGGAAAGGGCCAAGGAAGGGGAAGGGAGGGGAAAGGTTAGAGTGGAGGTGAAAGGGAGAGTAATGTGTGGGGCCACGCGTGCATCTTAGAATGGGTACAAATGAAACTTACTAAAGGTAGAATACAAATGTCTTCATACAATAAGTAAGAAAATGCCATGAAGGCTACATTGAACAGTTTGTTGAGAATATTTCAGATTGTATATGAAACCAGCACATTGTACACCTTGATTGCACTAATGTACACAGCTATGACTTAACAATAAAAAATTTAAAAAAAAAGTCTGTGGTTCTGAAACTTTACCTACTAAAGAGCACCTTTCCCTGAATTTTCTTGATTAAACAGCAGAGACCTTCTCTTTCGTCTATCCCACATTATGGCTTGGTTACCTCAAAGTTGATGGGTCACTGCTGGTCCAAATGGGAGCTTACAGGGTTCCAGAGAATGAGCAGGAAAAAAAAAAAAAAAAAAACCTCATAAATTCACTTTGCAAGCAAAGCCATTCCTGATTCCTGATATTCAGGGGCAAATTAGAACTGGGTTGTAAGAGCCTGGAACCTATTATTCAAGTGATGACTTATATAGGTCAATGTAAATAACCTCTGGCACAAAAAGGTTAATGTTATGATGGGTGAGGCACCCAATTTGAGCCGGCGGTTCAACATGCTTTAGAGTGGTTCAAGCCAAATTTTGAGTAAAAGACAGCATGATGATTAGGGTTACAACTGAACTTCATCCCTCCTTAGTGTAAAGGAAATTGGTTGGATCACTTGAGCTTCCTAAGAGGGCCACTTTGGGGGGCCAATTTTGATGGATTTTTCATGTCCCTTTCGGTAGTTTTAAACCAGGATAATCTTTGGTTCTCTGATTATAAATTTAAGTCTGAACAGCCAAGGGTATCAAATATATGGTTAATTGGAAGAGAACTGATCATGCTTCCTTTTTAGTAGTCTTACTAATCTAGTTAAATAATCCATTACTAACTTTTGTTACTCATCTCTTTTTAAATGTATTCAATTAGAACAAGATTTAAAGATAGAGTAAGTTCTGCTTACTAGTAAACTGCCAATTGTTTATTCATTTGCTCATACTAATTATTGCTTAAGATAAATGGTTTTAAACAGTGTAGAACATTTCTTTCAACCCATCGTTCATCTCTAAACAGAACTGAAAGCTCTTTCAGCAGGTATTTCTCTTAAATTCTAGTTGATGGTAATAACTTCCTGTAGGTTCAGATGCTGGTTCCTAATCCTGGTATTATAAAAAGGATCTAAAATGTATTTTGGGGGGGGCTCTGCATGGTGGCTCACACTTGTAATCCTAGAACTCTGGGAGGCTGAGATGGGTAAATCCCTTGAGCTCAGGCATTTGAGACCAGCCTGAGCTCACAGGTTTAAGATCAGCTTGAGCCAGAGTGAGACCCCGTCTCTACAAATAGCGGGGCTCTGTGGCAGGTATCCGTAGTCCCAGCTACTTGGGAGGCTGAGGCAAGGGAATTACTTGAGTCCAAGAGTTTGAGGTTGCTGCAAGCTATGATACCACAGCACTCTACCAAGGATGACAAAGTGACACTCTGTCTCAAAAATAAAAATAAATGTACTTTTTTGTTATTGTTGTTGCTCAAAATTATACTGCTTTTAGTGTTGGCTATTCCCTCTCCTTTGATTTTTCCCAGGCAATACATACTCAGTCGCCCTCCTCTGTCAACCTCAGGTATCTCCTAGTTCTCTGGCAGTTCCTGGCCAAGGTCATCTGCTGACCTTTGGCTCTCGTTGATATTTGGTGTCTGGACCCTAGCTCATCCTACTGAGAAAGTAACTGATTTTGTGGGTCTCCTGCCATGACTGTCTGAGTGCTGTATGCTTCATGGATTGTATTCCTCTACACTTTCCCTATGCCAGTCTGAGAATTCCAGTTTTCCTGATAGCTATACTTAGGTGTCTTAGAGATAGAAACTATATTAAGGAACCTGATGTCACTAATCTGCCTAAACTTACCTATTTATGGATTAGAATGAAGTGGTTTGTCCTTGGACATCTTAACATGATTACACTGATGAATTTACATGAAATCTTCTTTGTAGTAACCATCATTTTTACAGCCTGCTTTGGCTCTCTTTACCCTGTCTTAATTTTCTTGATAACATTTGTCACCACCTGCTCTAAATTGTATATTTATTTGTTTATTGCCTGTGTCCATGACTATGTGTGGCTTCTGTGAGAGTAGTGACTGTATCTTCAGTATTTAGAATGATGTCTGACATATAATAAGCATTGAATGTATATTTGCTGAGTAATTGTTGAGGGAATGAATTATCCCTAAGCAAGAAGGAAGGGGTATTATCAATTATCAGTATCATATCCCTGCCACAGGAATCATTAGGATTAAAATCTCTAGGATGTTTTGCTATAGTTTTGCCTGATGTGGGGAGATAGATGAAGCTCTATAGCAAAGTCATTAGGAGTGTGGGTTCTTATTCAGATTCCTAGGACTTGAATCTGGCTTTAACTTTTATCATCATTTAAAATTTAATGCAAGCTATTTAACTCCTCTGTGACTCTATTTGTTCTCTTTAAAGATACAACTGATTGTTTTGGTGATAATAATAGCAACCACCTCATAGGGGGTGTTGCGAAGATGAAATAAATTCCTATGTCTAAAGCCAGAATAATAGTGATTGGCCTATGGTAAGCACACAATATATGCCATGAATTTAGTTAGAATGTGGTTGCGAATAACAGGAAACCCAACTCAATTTGACTTAATTGGCTTAAATGATAAATGGGATTTATTGGTTCATGTAACTCAAAATTTTGGAGGTAAGGTATGATTCAAACTATACTCATAAGAATTCTGGTCATGTTTCTCTGCAATTCTGTCTTTCTTCCTCCTAGAGACTTTATTCCTCTGGGCAAGAAGGTACTTGCAATAAATTTGGCCTCAGGGCCATGCTGAACACCCACCACCCAGAAGGAAGAGGGATTCTCTTTAGAGGCTTCCATGGAAGCCTGAAAAGCTTCTTGCCTAGAAGCAAGATCACTAATATTCTCTGGGAAAATTGGATCACCCATCCAGCCTTAACCAATCACTCTGGCCTCTGGGATGGGATGTATTTATTGGCATAAGGTAAATGTGCATTACCCCTTGATTGGAGGTAGGGTCAGCTTGCATCCAAGCACTGGGACTTCACAGGGGAGGATTAAAAACCCAAACCAAAATCAAAGAACTATTAACAAGAGGAAGGGATGATGGATGCCAACAATAGCAGAAGTCCTCCATTGGTATGTAATCTATAGAGAGCATCTTTAAACCCAAAGATGCTTTAAAATGAGCAGAAGAAGAGGAGATTTCAATATGACCAGTGCCTTCACATTATATTCTGCCAAAATGGTTTACCTCCTGCATTGCTGTGAACAAAGTAATTCCTCCAACATCCTGGCTTGCTAAGAAAATTTTTTTCACTCTTATCTCCCACTTTTCAATAGCTTTTCAATCCACAACTACAGGGTGTCCCCAAAATCTCCCATAGTAGAGTCACCATACATAGGGAAAATGGGAAATTATAGCTAAATATACCTTTCTTTACAAAATATTAATTAAAAAATTTTACAAAATATTCTCTACATGTTGGCCACTGGCTTTTGGGACATCCTGTACATTCCATTATTTTATATTTTCTGGAATTTTTTATATGTCTTTATGTGCTACATAAATAAGAAGTCTAAATCCCTTATAAACTTGAATTGTTAATCTTAATTTTATAAAATAAACCATCTTTTTCAGTCAATTCTTTTATATAAAATAAAAACCAATAAAAGGGAATGGATATAAGTGGAGAGAGGATAGATTTTGCATCTGTGTGTCTTCTTACAAATCGTCTGTTTTTGTCAACTTGTATAGACATTGAAATGTAATCATAATTTTATCACAATGACAAGGTACATGAAACAGTAGATCATCGTGTTTTGGAAAATGTTCAGGCCATTTCTTATTCTTGCATTTTTTGTTTGTTTTAATGATATGTGCAAAAGACATTGCTTTCATTGTAACCTCTATAGAAAACACTGTTATTGACATCTGAGGATTAAGTTTTAATTGAAGTAAGATTTTAAAAGGCCTATTATCTGTGATCCTTATATAATGATCACAAAGACATCCTAGAGTAGGCAGTGAAACAGATAAATATGTTGAAAAGACAGCTAACAGCTCCATTTAACTCACCCATGCTTGCCAAACTTGACACACACAATTTATCCCAGACTGATGGAAAGGGAACATAAAATATAGCCAGATTGCAATAGTGTGTGTCTCTCAGATGGTGTTTCCTTGGGCTGAAAACCAAGTATCTTATATGCCCAAACATAATATTCTGATAGCTGTGGATGGGTATTTTGCCCAAACTCATCATATTTTTCATATTTTAGTTTGAAGCTTCCTTGAGAGCAAGGTTAGCAGTGAGTCTCTCATCTGTGTGGCATCTTGGATGAAGTGTGCCCATTTCCCTTCCGCACAGTGAATGGGGAGTGGTCAGGACCAAACCCACACCACCTCCTAAGGCAGAAGTGAATCCAGCAAATATCTAACAAACAATAATAATTGGTGATAGTGATGTAAACCATGGGAAGTAAAATATATTAGGTTTGCTGTAAAGTGGCTTCTGTGATATTTAAGTCTCTAGATTTTTTTTTTTTTTATTTTTGTTGTACAAAGAAAGTTTCTACTCAACATTATTGCCAGGGGAACACTTCCAGAGAGAATTGTACTCTGGGCTAACCAGTCTGCGAGTCTGTTTTCAAAAGTGACTCAATAACCTGAATTTCAATAGCCAACCCATGACACAGGACAAGTCTTAGATTGAAGTTTCAGGTAGGGTTAGGAATCAGACCACAGAAGCCATATTGAACATTTTTACTAGAAACAATTCCCAACTTCCTGTGTGTCCTCTGCCCTGATCCACCAGCCAGGCAGCTACTTCCCACTTTCCAGCTCAGTACTTGCTTAGTCTGGGTTAAAGTGAATAAAAAATGTAAAGACAGGGGCAGCGGCTGTGGCTCAATGGAGTAGGGCACCAGCCCCATGTGCCAGAGGTGGGGGGGGGGGGGGTGTTCAAACCCAGCCCTGGCCAAAAACTTCAAAAAAAAAAGTAAAAAAAGGACCTGACAGCGAGAAACCAGTGAAGGAAACCTCTGTGGATATGGATTGCCGTGCAAAGAGCCTGCTTCTTCTTCTGTGTTTATTTAGGACACCAGGGAGCTGAAAGCTGAGAGAGTGAGGAAGAGGAGCTCAGGGACCGTGGGCACTGGCTCCAGTGTGGGGTCTGTTTGGCGACATCAGCCCACGGCTGAGGGTATGGCTGTGGACACTCATCTCCTTTCTTCCACTTTTCCTTTGCTCCAAAGGTCTCATTTTCCACCCTCACTTGGGTACATCAGGCTGGAGATAAAAATGGCAAATAAAATACAGCGATTTGCTGCAGAGTCTCCTCAAGGAAGTGAAACAAGCAAAGAGTCTTCTCTCTTGCTTCCCAAACTAGGACAAGCTGAAAAGGGCGGTGGAAACAAAGAAGCTAGCAATAGGTGAGGAACTCCAGATGAACCTTCAACATCATATGAGCACAGGTGACAGGACAATTTCACTTCTTTTTCAGGGAGATCTAAGTATTTGTTAGGAAGACAAGAAGCAAGACCAGGATAAGCCAGTTCACACGTGGGCAGTGGGGTTGGGTGTGCATACAAGAGAAAGAAAAGTGCTCCCTCTCCTCCATTTGCTTTCATGGAGGAAGCTAACCACCACCCCCACCCACCCCGCTCCCCAAGGCCATCAGCTCACCACCAGCTATGAGAGACATGCCCCCTCACCCTCAGTTGGACCCTACTACCCTCTCTGGGAACATGACTCTGCTACCTGAGCTCTGCTCCAGGATGGCCCGGGTGACTTCTCAAGGACTGTTGAGTTGACTACAAAATCCATGACCTGCGGCTGAGAACCAGGGCAGGACAGAAAGCAAAGGGATTCAGCAGAAGGGATTGAGGCCTACTTAAGGAAACCTCAGGATGGCTAAACACAAGCGATCCTTCAGCTGGGCCACTTTTCCCTTCCCTAGCTGGAAAATATCTTCTCAGTCCTCAAAACCTAGTTCAGTGTCTTACTTCCCTGGGAGACCTCTCCAGACTCTCCCAGTTCAGTTGGAGTTGCTAGGACATTGCCCAATTACAGCAATTCTCTGCTCCTCTGGCACTGTTGACCTGCATGCTTTTTCTAGCCAGACTATGCACCTTTACAGAGAAAAGGTCTTGTCCTACTTATTTTTATGTTCTGCAACCCTGGAATAACAATAGTGTTGTTAAGTGGTGATGTGATGATGATAAAAGCTGACACTCACATAGTACCTACCACGGGGAGCCATTGTTCCAGGTGGCTCACATATATCCACTTCTTTATCTTTACTACAATTCTGTGAGGCAACTTCTGTCATATTTTTCATTTTACAACTGACAAAACTGAGTCCTAGAATGGTTAAATAACTCTTCAAAGGTTAAATGAGCCTCATAGCTTCTGAGTATTGGAATGGCTGGTGGACAGACCCAGAATTGTGGCTCTGTTTTCTTTACTGCTAGAACACAGAGCAGGGAGTCCACAAGTGGTTTTCATGAAGGAATGAATGGACTGGGAATGGAACCAGAAAGAAATACCACCAAAGGAGGGTTAAGATGATTTTTTATTTTTGTCCATGAGATACAGATACAGAGTTCATATTTTGTCTTCTCTTGATCTGTCAAAAGATTTATTTTTGGATTAATGAATTAATATGAACAATATTAAACATAAAAAGTGACTCTTTAGTTATATACAATATATTTCCATATATAAAAGTGTGTATGTATACATGTTTAAAATTTAGAAAATAAGGCTTCCCTGGGTATGGAATATAATAATCTTGCATGTAAAATTTATCTAGATCAGCCACAAATTCCATATTTGTGTTCCCCTCTATAAAGAATTCATTAATAATTACTATTCAGGTTGGGCACAGTGGTGTGGGCCTGTAGTTCCAGCTACTCAGGAGGCTGAGGTGGAAGGATCCTTGAAGCTAGGAGTTCAAGGATGCAGTGTGTCATAATTGTGCTTATGAATAGCCACTGAACTCTAGCCCGAGCCATGTAGCAAGGCCCTGATCTCTAGAAATCATTCAATCAATCACATGATCATCCCAGAACTTCTCCAGGGATAAGAACTTCTCCAGGGATAGGGAACTTGCTACCTTTCAGAGTAAGCTATTCAATCTTAAAATGTCTTCATTGTAGAGCTTCCCCCTCACACTGAGCTGTGGTGTAACTATCACTCTGAAGTAACTCTGCTAACTTCCTGGGCATCTGCCCACTTGTTCTAGTAGGAGGCAAAGTATGGTTCTTGAAGGCATCTTTGGCTGCTTTCCCTCCACATATTTCAAGTTATTACATAAATAATCCTTTGTCATAACAGAGGAAATCTTTATATTTCATTTATTGTATGCTTAGTGCTTGACGTTATTCTATTTTCTTGAGTTTGGAGGACCTAGGAAAAAGGATGATCAGACTTCCAAATCAGAACATTATAATCTGTAAGTCACTTAGTTTGGTGCTTCTCAAAATTTAAATGTGTTCATGAATTTCAGAAACTTGTTAAAATGTATATTCTGATTCAGTTGTTCAGACATAGGACCTGAGATACGAAATTTCATAGAGGTCCCAGCTGATGCTGGTACACCTGGCCCCATGGACCACACTGAGTAGCAAAGAACTAGAACTAAGAAGGTATGAGATTATGCATTTGCAGTAATTCTCCTGTTCATGATATGCTTCACTAAACTAGTACCCCTGCTCATTTAAGAACTGTAGTTTGGGATGGGTGCGGTAGCTCACACCTATAATCCTAGCACTTTGGGAGGCCGAGGCTGGTGGATTGCTTGAGCTCAGGAGTTCAGGACAAGGCTGAGAAAGAGCAAAAATAGAAAAAAACTAGCCAGGTGCTGTGGTGGGTGCCTGTAGCCCCAGCTACTCAGGAGGCTGAGGCAAGGGGATTGCTTAAGCCCAATAGTTTGAAGTTGCTGTGAGCTGTGTTGCCACGGCACTCTCCCCAAGGTATCAAAGACTGATTGATACTTTCTCACAAAAAAAAAAAAAAAAAAAAATCTATAGTTTGTTCACTTGATTAATAGCAGGATTCCTCAGACTTTAATGAGTCTAAAGAATCATGTGGAGAATTCTTATACAATACAGATTCCTGTTCCTTTCTGGATACACTGATTTAGAGGTTCTGAGGAGAGCCCAGAAATTTGAATTATTTAAGAAGTGTGTCCCCACATATGATTTTGATGCAGATGGCCTTTGGCTCGTGCTTGGGGAAACAGTGCCTGGAATGAATGTGTTAAGTGGAAACACCGGTTTTCTACGTGGCTCATCAATCTTAATCATCAGAGTCAACTAAATGGTGACCATATTTTGTAGGGGTTAGTTATGAAGGCCTAGAGTCACACTGTTTGGGCAAACTACTCCTGTCAAAACCATAAGAAAGTGCCCAAGAATGCCTCCCTGCCTGGAGAATCCAGTCCATATGCTTTTGTTATAGAAAAACTTCAATAAATAATAACATTCAGACAGCAAACAGTGTGGTGGACACGGGAATACCATTGATTACTGAATTAGCTAAGCCAGAGTGCTGTGTATCTGGGTTCTACCTCTTAGCAGAAAGCATCTTTATAAAATGAAATGATACTGTAAGACCCATACCAAATTCATGGCACTCTTGTTTTAACCCAGATGGTTAGAAAATCATCTAGATCCCTAAGGGCCCAGATAAATTTAGCCACATTTGAAAATGCCCCCAAACTACAAACTCACAGCTTTGTTTTGCCAATATTCTTTCTTCCCAGAGGATGGGAAGGAAATGAATAAGTGAGGTCAGCGTTCTTAACTAAGCCCTGGAAATGAACTGTCCTTGAGTTACTAATGAGGATAGAAAACAGGGAAGGAAGAGCTGGGGAGAGATGTTCTATCTGCATAATGGAGATGAGACTCAAGAAACTTCTACATTGATTTCTTGAGATGGAGGTGGGTCGGATTTTGGCCATAAGTATTTCTGAGGGAACCAATAATTCAATTTGCTTTCTGCTCAAATAGGCAAAACACCAGAGAGCTCAAAACTAATATACTAGGTAAAGGGAATGGGTAGAAGGTGAATTGTCTTATTCTTATACCATGTGTGTGTCACCAGAGCTCTTGGCTCATTCACACATGCTTGGATAATTATTCCTAATGACCCTGTTGTGTTGAAAGCTTGCTAAGGTTGTGGTAAGATGATGAAAGGAAATCTATGCTGCCTAGGGGAGAAACACTGAGGAAACACATTTTAAATGTGGATTGTGTGTGTGTGCATTTTTGTGCTGACTGTGTGTTGGAACAATGTGACTTTTGTAATCGGGATATCTGGCAACATGCCAGTAATATCTGAAAATAAAGTGTCAAGGAAAATGGTTGCAAAAGGCAGATGTGCATGGGAGAATCTTCAATAAATGACATGCATGTCACACACTAAGAGTGTGCTCCCTCTCCTAGGTCCTCATAGACAAGGCAGGCTGATTGGATATGGTGACAGAGGATCAAAGGGGTTGTTGGCACAGCCATCCTCTGACCTTTCCAAAGCAGACAAACACTCAGTGTTGCATAGAGACATAACAACACATGGTGACGTGGAGGCTTTTGTAACGAGACACAGATGTAAACATCCAAAAACGTGCCCAACTTTGCCCCTTTATTACTGGCTTCACCTTCATCCTTTTTTCCCCTAAACTAACTGATAATCCTTATTTTTTTAACCTCAATAGGCTTCGTAAGGAAGCATTTCCAAATCACTGACATTTTGGAACTGCACAAATCTTATAAGTAAGGTTCCTGGAAAACTGCAGTTACATGGCCTGGTCAAAAATCACATATAGTTAGTTGATTGCAGAACCAGAAAAGTTGGGAATAAGGCTGTAGATTGACACCTTCTACATCAGCTCTTGCCCTCCCTGTCTTCCATGGACAGGAACATGCAGGATTTGTGTCACTCTGGTCAATTAACCATGACACAGTGATTCAGGTAATAGTGTTTCTAAACTGTCTGTACGAGTGCCTCAGTTTCTAGCCTGAAAGAAAGTAAACAACCAGAAAACAGCTCATGTAGTATTTGTTGAATGAATGAGTGAATGAACACATTCTTCACATATTAATTAGCTTTTCATATTTTCAGTACATTTTTACATCAATATATTCTTTTCAAATATAGATTTCTTAAAAATATATAAATATATAAACTGTCACTAACTCATTCAATTTTAACATCCCGTGATCAGCAATAGACGGCCCTACCAAGGGTACTGTCATGATGCTTCATCCTTATTGCCAGCAGGGTTTGCCTTCAAAACCATTCAGATTCAGTTTATATTCCAAAGGGTCTTTCACAGGAGGGCTAATTACAAATGGTAAATAAGGCCTCAGGGGGTGATATTTACAGAGAGATCTTAGAATTTTTTTTTTTCTCAAAAGGTAGTCTTTCTGATTGGATTGCTAAGTGTGGGCGTAGCTGTGGCTAAAGTCAACAATCATGAATTATATGAGATCATCTGCCTTTCTGTCTTTCCCACACTGGGGACACACACACACACACACACACACACACACACGTCTGCATGTTTTCGATCCTTTCTCTCATTTCTGTTTCTCTTCTCCTCAGAGGTGATGATCTTTCTGCCTCTCCATCAGTGGTCACCTTCCAGTGCTCCTGGTTAGTATCTGCCAGACCTGGCTACTGCACAACATGAGACCTACCGTATATACTCGAGTATAAGCTGAGTTTTTTCGGCACACCCAAACTCGGCACAAATTTTGTGCCGGAAAAAACTCGGCTTATACTTGAATATATATGGTATCTTATTTTCCACACTGGTGGATGTGTGAAGTCGGAGTTTAGGATAGAATAGGCGGAGTTTAGGATAGAATACTAATTAAGGCAGTTCCTCTTCTTTTGAGCTCAGAGAAGCACCAGCAGGAATGTGGAGCCAGTGAAAAAGAGGCAAATCCAGCCTCTTTTATTCTCTTCCACATTTATCCATCTTCTCCAGAGTTGAACTAGAAACTCTTTGCCCTTGCAAACCTCTTCTAGCTTCCTATGGGCTCCAGGCATGTGCTATTTCAAACTGGGCAAATAAAACTGGGTGGCGAATGGGTTCCATCAAGATCCATCCCAGCTCCGTTGTTCATGCATTAGCCACGTATTTGTGTATGGAGGGGTCAAAGTGAAAGGGGTATGGACTTAAACTTATTCTTCACCTATTGACATCGACAATTTGGCCATTTGCATGATTGTTGCAAAATAATTCTGCAACCTGAAAGCCTCTTTAACCATCAGAGATACCTTTGATCAAATCTGGGTCAGATATGCTAGCTGAATTTATAATTCTCTGGGGTACTGATTAGAAAATACAACAACACCACCAAAAACCACAATCCCTGTGGATACTGAGAGAAGTAACCCAAGAGTTAGATTTGAAATTCTATGATCAAAATATTTTGAATTGTACTATTCAGAATCTGTACCTCTATGTGATACATCCCATAACTAAAAGTGTATCTACAATTCCGAAAATACAGGCTCATCGCTATGGTGCTATCACATCAGTTTTTACTGACGTGACAAAGGCCTTCCTGCTTCAAAGTGCAAGACTTGTCGACAACCAAGTGCTCGCAATACCGCAGAGCAGGTTCTGATAGAGAAGGCAGAGTGCAGGACTGGGGGAACTGGGGCAGGGGGTGCCCAGGCAGGTCTGATGTGGTGCCACTCTGCATGCAGGGGGCCGTGGCCTAAGGAAATCTGAGAGCTGTTTCTACTCAGCACTGCTGAAGTGCTTCCTCTGAGTCATCTCAGAGGTCTTTGGTCCAAAAGGAGATGGCCTTGACTCCCACCTACCTCTGCTTTGAAAATGTAGACCTAAGGGACGTCTGGATGGCCTGGGTTTGGGAATCTGCTTTTTTTGTTTTCTTGCTTTCCTTTGAAGCCAAGCACAAAAAAAAAAAAAAAAAAGAAAAGAAATGGTAGAAGAACTCCGCCTTCTTTATTAGACTCACCTCTTCAGGTTGGGACAAGCAGTGTGGGAAATACTCCACCCGCCCCTCTGAAGCACCATCTCCACCCTTAGCAGAAGCCTCAGGACTGCTTCAAAGTGCACGACTTTGGCTCATTTCATTTCTGGTCTCGACTCCTGCTTAGCCCGGAGAGTAGGTATGAGGCAATCATCTACCTGTCACAATGAGCCAGGGCCCCGAGAACATTTTCTAACCCAGCTCCACCCTCCCTGAAAATAAATTTAACTCCAGAGAGTTCCTTGAAGAGGCCCTAAAGGAGTTTTAAAAAGCTACTTCAGAGGGAAAGGTCCCTAACTTATGACGGAGGCCCCAGGAAGGAGTGTGTTGCCGCAGAGCCATCCCCTCCTCTCACTCCATGTCTAACTCAGAGACGGTTAAGGCCCCTTATACAAATGAACAGATATTCTCAACGCCTCCCACCTCACCCCTGCCCCACGTGCATGCACTTTTCTCTCTGTTCTGCGAAACATACACCTCTACCACATCCACTGTCACCACACCATGCACATGGTTCCAAATGAAAATCAGATTGTGCAATTTGAGACATATGTGGCTTTAGATGTGTTATTTAACGTCACATGCCTCAGTTTCCTCAAATGATAAGAATAAACATGAATATCTCCCTCTTGTGGGAGGAGGTGAAGAGTAAGAAAGAAGATGAAGCCTCTGAAACCTAGAGTTTTGCCCAATGCCTGGCGCTCAGGAAATGCCCATTTCCCTTCCCCTCATGGCCCTTTTTGTTTCTGATTGAGTAAATCCTATAAGCTATTTTCATAACCTCCAGGTTTCAGAGGCCTTCCTGTAGTAATCTGTCCTTTCCTCACATCTGAATGGATGTTGGCATCTGGTACTGGGACAGTCACTTTATACCAGCGGTTCTCAACCTGTGGGTCGTGACGAACAGGGACTGTATTAAAGGGTTGCGGCGTTAGGAAGGTTGAGAGCCACTGCTTTATACCTCTCCAATTGCCTTTTTCTTTTCCTGATAGCCAGATTCTTAGAAAGTTTTCCACTTTTCTTGCCTTAGTCTCCCATTTCCCTTTAAACATACCTGGACGAAGGTAGCATTCAGCTGGAAGCACTTCACAGCAGGACAACGTCCCCATGGGTCTCTGGGCAGTCCTCTGCATGCAGTGTGGCAGATTCAAATTGAGTGCCACAAAGGGGCTCCGTGGCAGGGGCTCAGCTGCTTTCCTCTTTGAGGTCCAGGGCCTGTGCTCTCTGAATGAAGATCCCTTTGACTTCAACAAATTGGAATAACACCTATTTCAAATATATTATTTGATGAAAGCAGATGTCAGCAGATACTGCCTATGTAATTGATATTTGATTTATTCAAGATTTATGCATGCTGTGGCTTAGATTTATTAATGATAATCCCCGGCTCTTGTGTTTAATATAGTGGAACCAAAACATAATTTGCTGGGATCAGTCAGAAATGCATCAAAGTGATTAACTCTACATGCAAACCATTATCCAGTGACATCCCTACTGTGCACAGTGCAAAAGGAGGCAATAATACAGTAATTGGCTTCACTTATGCAAGTTAGAGATTCATCGTGATTGCTAGCAAAATTTGGTCCCTTTTATCTCTGATTCTGCATCTCCATATCCCTTGTCATCCTTTGATGCTCCTTTTTCTGGCAGAATTCTCCTGAAATTAGCTGGTGCACATGTGGATGCAAGAGTGCACTCATGCGTGTGCACACACACACACACGCACACACACATGCACACACACCATCTCACCCCAGCAATTATGTGCTGAGGAAGGTAGAGAGTCTTATTCAAACAGGGAGGGCAGCTGTTCTTCTTGGGAGGCTCCCTGGTGGGCACTGCCTCTAGAGCAAACAGGGCCACCTCTCTCTCAGCAGAGGAAGGCGGTGTCTGTACAGCAAATGGAAATCATTTGCCAGTATTGCTTTCTGTCCACGTCTATCACTTATTTCAAGACACAGACAAGCCACGGACCCATTGCTCTCTTGGAGCGGACAATTAGAGCTATATGCAAACCAGTGCTAAGAAGACTTTTGGGAGGGGAACATGCCTTTCTTATATTATTTCTATTTTTAGTTGTTTTTTTTCACTTAGCTCTTTTATACAGTGCCTTTAAACATTTCACTACATCCACTGCATTATGGGTCTATTCTCTTATGTGTGTTTGTTGATTATTTTGTTTTGCTTTAGGTAATTAAAACATAGGAGTAGACAGACAGCCCTTTATTATAAAACTATGTCCTTTCCACTTTAAAAATCCCTTCTATTATGAATAGATGAGAGCAGTTTCATTTAAAAAAAAATGGAAGTAAAAGTAATAGCCTTATGTGGCAAAATATTCAAAGACTACAAATGTGTGAAGTGAAAAATGGAAGTCTGCTTTCCCTGCCCTATCCTCCGTCTCTAGCACCTCTCCCCAAAACAATCATGGTAATGTCTTCTTGTGTCACCCTCCAGAAAACGTGAACCATATACCTACGTGTGTAGGTGCCATGTGTTTTCATTTAATACGTTAGAGATGTTCCTCTGTTTGCATGTGGAGAGCTACCTACCTTTTTTTCATTGCATTTTTATGATCATTTTTAATTGTCTAAATTTCTGCTTGGCCTGACAATGTTGCACAATAAGCACCGTACTTGGAAATTATTTTAAAATTTGTATTTCTAGCCTAGGAATTGGGGCCACAATTTAGAATGAAGAAGCAACTTGTGAGGATTTACAGGATGGAAACACATTCTGTATCCCACATTTTACAGCAAAATCTTCGCAAATGGTCCTTGATTTCTGTCACCTCAGTGTGCCATCTGTCTTCAGGGCATCTGGTGGAATGCGTCAGTACCTTGGCATGGCGTCTTGATGGCCCACACCATTTCTGGCTCCCATGCCTATTGACAGGTTCATACCAGGGTTTTATAATACAGCAATATGTTCGTAAACAATGCTTACGCCATCTACCTCACAGATCAAACATGACTCATCAGTAATTTAAAATGAAGTCCCAGGGGGCTTTTTTTTTGTTTGTTTTCTTCATGGAACAACACCAATTCTTTTATATCAGTTTGTCTTTTGCTCCCTAATCAGCATAGGAATATTTTGAGACTATACCAGGACAGCTCACAGGGGTGTTCTTTTGCATTTTTAATGACATTAAGGAATTGCTCCAAGAATCAAATGGGTATCTTTCCAGCACTGTGAACAATACCCAGTGTTCTGAATGGTGTTCTGCATGGGCTAGGTCTGCCGTGAACATCTAAGGCCTTAGTCATCAAGAGCTTTCTCTGCTAGCGAACTCTCAGAACTCCTGGGCTGTGGCAGTTCTCTGGACCCATGTCTTTTAGCTGCTACAGAAGCTATTCCTGCTTCAGCAATTCAAGTGATGTATTTTTCCTGTCCTAAAAGTTAATGGATTCCTGCTTTGAGTGCCATGGCCTATGAAGAGCTATGTCTCTACTCGGCAGCAGTCTATCAGACCAGGGCCAGCTGGACTTACTTTGAAAGGCTGCCCCATCTCGGCACAGTCTAAGGACCCTGGGTATCAAGTCTGAAAGAAATTAGGACAGGGCTAAAAGAAGCCTGTCTAGGGGGTAATTTTAAAACGTGAAATATGGCTGCCAGTCTTCACAGGGTAAATCTTCAGACTCCCAGGAAATAAGGGGACTGTCATAGTTACTGAGGGGAAGAGCCACTGACCACTTTGCAGACAGATAACAACTATAACCAGCTGATCCTCAAAACAAGACTCACAGTGTGAAAATCCTGGCTATAAAAATTTCTCCTAACTGAGAGGCCCCCAGTAACCACTCTCGGCCTCAGTTTCTTCTTCGAGGGGAAAAATGTCTACACTGGGTGTTGTGGAAGTATTATAAAAATGTGTTTGGGGAAACTTACCTTAGAAAATTGACACATGGTGCTGGCCAAGGGCATGGCACCAATGATGATCAATAAAAGGAATAATGATTACTAGTCAACAAGACACCAACCTTCAGGCCCTGAGCAGTTTTCTCAGAGAAAGGCTATGAGAATTTCAGACACCTCGTCTATTTTCTGGTGGACATCTGAAGTCCAAACATGCACTGCTTGCATTCTTATCTATTGCCATTGTCTTTAATCCCATGCTCCCCGCAAACTCTCTAGATGCCTCCTGTGAGTCAGTGGTACTGACAACTCCAAAGGGATTGTTTAGCCTCCAATGAGGAGAGTAATAAGGAGAAAATGCACGGAAACCCTGAAGCAGAAACTGCTTCATTAACTTTGAAGTACCAAGGGAAAGCCTGCTTGAGGCTACTTACATCTTGGAAAACATTAGCTCTCTTCTTGGACATCACGGGAGTCCTTTTCTTCCGTAACATACTGTTCATGTTCAAGTTGTTAATAATGGCACATGAGGTTGAGTTTAGGCTTATGAGAACACCTTTAATTTTGAGCCATTCTTAAACTTGAGTTAACTGGATTGTATAGCACCAGGAAGATGTTCAATGTTCTTTGGGGCCACCAAATCAGAGACATCTGTAGAAGGTTAGAGTCTGAAGAAGCCTTAGAACACTATTGACTTAGAACACTTAGACACTATTGATTAGTGTCATGGCTTTCAAGGTTTTATCTGGTATGGTTGCAAAACAAGTTTTCTCCAATGAGTTCCTGTGCAAGCTACCAGTAAATGTAATTGATGGAAGTGTAGTTATGTTGTAGTTATGCTCTTTGCAGTGGAGGGGACAAATAGAACTCTTGAGATACCTCTGAGAAATTCTGGGAGCAAAAACACCTTTGAAGACCACATTTGTCAAATAATTTTCACCCCAGGAGAGGATGACAAGACAGTGTTAAAATTTGGTCTTCCGAGGACATCAGCTTCATCTGGGAGCATGTTAGAAAGTCAATTCTTGGGTCAGATCTGCTGGAGGCAGAGTCCAGGAATCTACATGTGGGGACAGTCCTGCTACACAATTCCAATGCACACTCACTCAAGTTTGAGGATCAATTCCCGAAGGTTCTTTTGGTGAACATTTCTGGCTCATTTAAAAAATAATCACCCTCAATAGATGGCAAGGACAGCCCTGTACAAATCTGATGGCAATTATGGTGTACACACTCTATCCTGGGAGTGTTTCTCTCCCATTTCGCACACTTTAGTAGCATGGAAGCAAACTCTAAGTCTATCCTATATTGGAAACAATTCAGTGGTTCTTCTATGGCATATAGTCAAGAGATGTTGATCCCTACAATAGATTATTTTAATGGATTTGGCCAGTAACCCAAACTGTTGCAATGGGATTACCCAAATAGTATGCTATTCCAAAGAAATTATAATTTGTAAGTTATAAAAATAGAGCACACCTATAATTTTAAGAGTGATTTTGAGTTTTTGAAACATTTTTTTTATGCACTATCTCACATGTATCTGTCTCAATGCCCCCATCTTAATCCTGGTACCCTGAAAATTTCATTCAATTTTTAGGAGTGAACAAATGAAGAATAGTGAGATTAGGTTACTCTACCTAGAAAGTTGCAAAATGAACATTAGAATCCAGTTCCCCTGATAACTAGTCCATATTTTTTTCCTGATGTTCCAAGGAATTTCACATTCACATCAATTTCCAAAGATGTGAATTTATGAGTTACCTTTATGAATCTTTATTTTTTTCTCTCTTTTTCTGTTGTTATTAATTAATAGTACTAAGCTTCAAGAAGGCTTAAAGTTGTGGAATTCCCAGTTTGATAATTAGTTGGAGAGCTCCTTGTTCTATCCTACTAACAGGTGAGGTGTGAAGTATTGCAAGTAAGGCAACTATTCCCTTCTGATCCTATTGGTGGGCATCTGTTTCTAGTTGTAACTGCCCAAACATCCCCTTTGCAGTAAAACTAATAACATCTTAACATATGGTCTTGAATGTAGGCCACCAAGTGACCTTGCATGGAGATTAATTGAAGGTGTTAATGGCATAGTTTGAAGCCAGGAATGTCAAAATACTGGCTTGGCCTGCTATGTACATGTTTTAAAAGGATTTGCTATTGATACTGAACTGGATTAACTTTAAATATAAAGAAAAATACTACAACTTCAGTAACCACCTGTGAAGCAAGGAATCTGGATTAGTGCTCTAAGCAGGGTGCAGGATAATGAATTTGATATCCCATTTGGACGCCTTGGGAAAAATTACCAGGATACAATCTTCTTAAGTGGGGGTAATATAGGGAGCAAAATTTGTTGAGGGTGAAAAGTCCATTTTATAACCTTATATAAGACTCTCCTGGAAAATGTCCTTATAGATTAGGGTAGAATTAGGGTTTTCTGTCCTATCACTCACCCTCTCTCACCTCACCCAGGCAGGAGGAATAGGCCAAAGACCAGCAAAAAGAACTATACTTCAAACTATATTTCCTTAAGCATTTAGGCACAAATATACTCAATTTTCGGGAAGCTTCAAGCTTGGTGATCATAATTATCTCATGCTTTGATCCTGGTACAATCTCTCCTTCTCTCTATCAGTTTCTATCAACTTTTTTTTTAAATTTCTGTTTTACTATTCATTGCTTGTGGGCTTGTATGTTTATTATAATTCACCTTAAATGCTGCTTGTGGGATATATATTAATAAGACATAAAAGTAAACATAGAATAATTTTTCACACATACATTTGCAAGCTCATAAACTCTAAGAAAGGATGAACGAGATTTTAAAAAACATTGAGAATTACTTTTCCTGGGCCTTTCTTTGCCCAGTTTATTCAGCTCTTTTGGCGAAAGGAACCATATAAAAATTGTCAATTCCAGATCAATTACTGGATGCATAACTAACTAGAAAGTGGGGGGGAGGGAGTCATTAACTATAGCACTAGCAATTCAATAATGACCCTTGAAATTGCAACCTCACAAGTCTTTTTTGAGTAGCTACTCAGGGCCTGGTTCTTGGAGTAATCTTTTCCTGTAATCTTGCAACATTCTCTACATACAACTCTCTATCTTCCACTTTATACTACAGTGTTTGTGTCTTCCTGTGTCCTGACAAACTGAGCTTCCTGAGAGTAGAGTTGTATCTTATTCGTCTTTTTAGTACAAATGTTTCCCATAATGACTAATACACAATAGGCCTCATTACATTTTTTTAAATAAATAATTCTATGAGGTACAAATGAGATCTCAGACAGCATCCTGGCTGCAAGGTGGGTTATAACAGTTTCAGGGTATCAGCACTTATTTACCTGCAACAAGAAGAATGGAATTAACCAATAGAATCCCTGACCACATTATATATTTGGTTTCACAAACTCACTGGAGCTAGCTAGGTAATTTAAAACCCATCCAATAGCACATTTTGCTTTTATTGAGAAACATTTTGTAGCAGATGAAAAAAAAAAGTCTAAAAGCTTAATTGATCATTCTTACAAACTTAGCACACTTTGTGCTTATGTGTTTGTGCCAACAAGACTCCACATGTGCATTTTGATTTCCCCTAAATAAACTTCTCCGAATATTTTTTTTTTAAAATCTTAACCCATTATGTTCAGATGAAAGAAGTAGAAAATGAAGTGGGCCAGCTTTATCTAATTTTCCAAATTAAATAAAATGAAAAACAAATAAGTGGATGATGAAAAGCAATGTATGTCTGATTCACTTGGCTTTCCTGTTGGCCAAGCCCCTCAGGTCAGTCTCTTGGGCCCCCTGTAATTCTTTGCACATTTGACTTTCAAGACCAGGCAAAATGGCATGCCATTCACAGGGCAACCCACAGTGGAGAGACCTAGACCATAAAATGAAGGAATGCTGACTCAAACCATCATCAGAATGCCAGGCTTAGCTGTCTGTGAGCTGTGAAACACACAAAAGAGTTATAAAGAGATTATGTGACCCTAGATGTTGCAAATACACTATCAACTGTCCTCTATCACTAAAATGAGGCGATGGATAGACACCTCCGTGGAAAAGGCAATTCGTGGTAGGGAATGAAGTTCCACACTTTTGTTCCCCATTCTCTCCCTCCCAAGCCTTTCAAATCTCCCTTGGGTCCAATTTGGAAATTCTCACAAGGGCTAAAGTCCAGCAGCTTAACAGCTATTAAACATGGCTGTAAAGTGAAGATGCAGCCTGTGAGTTGGGCTTTTGGCAGGATCAGAGGGCTATGGCCAATGGCACGACTCTTTTACTGAAAGGAAAAAATGGAAGAGATGAAGGGAAGGAGTGTGGATAAACCAGATCGGGAGTTTCAGAGGGAGACCCAGGAAGCATGCTAACCCTTTCTGGTATTGCTATTTAGTACTTGTGAAGTCTACCATTATGCATTATTAAATTCATGTATTATTGAATCATGAATCCTTGTTCCCTGATAAGAAATGGAGATGATTTCTTAGTTTAAATTAAAGCCCTGCCTCCTTATTTGAATAAAACTGCATTACTGGCTGCCTAGCATGCTAATCAGAAAACCGCATTAAGCAGGTAGGATTGTATGAATTAAAGAATAATGAAACAAGACTTTTCAGACAGACATTGTTCCCTGGCCTGCTTTTCATGACAGCGGATTTCCTACTTGGAGTTGATAAGACAACGGCAAATGAAGATAACAACATGAGCGGGAAATCATTCACTCTAATGGGCTCCACCTGCGCAGATTCCAGCTCATTTACATGGCTGCAGAAAAATTAGAAATCATGCAGCAATTAGTCTGTTCTAGATTATGCAGTGTGTCAACTGATACCACTCAGGAGAGCACTAGTGCTAAAATGGTTTCAGAAGATAAATCTACTCCCCTATACAAACAGTTTTAATTACCTGGAAAATGGCATTGCCTATTGAGAAATCTCCATTGTGAACCTGGGCTGCTCTCTTGCTATTGGAATCAGATGTCGGGAAATTCCAATGTTTATGTAATTGACTCATATAGTATTTGATGACTTGTTGAAACTGAAATTGGGCCTCTTGGTCGGGTCCCCAATTGTTCATCAAAGGCCGCTTTTAATGTCTCCTTCAGAGTTGGGCCAGGAAAAGCAGAGGAGGGTTGAATTTTTAAAAAAAATGCTTCTGTTTACTAGTACTCTTTGCTTCTTGAACCTTCACACTCATAAGTCTACAGAAATCTTAATGTTAAATCTGAAGCTTGAGTCAGCAGATCAAGCAACCATAAACATCTCCTTATGAATAAAATGTTTAGATCATTAAGGTTTAAGATTCTCACTTAAAACACTGGGACAAGATTGTTCTATTCATTTTGGCCTTGAAGTATATTTATTGCTTTTTAAAAACCATGACAGCATCCAGACAGCAGTTCTCAACCTGTGGGTCATGACCCCTTTGGGGTTGAACGACCCTTTCACAGGGATTGGCCTAAATACATCCTGAATATCAGATATTTACATTACAATTCATAACAGTAGCAAAATTTCAGTTATGAAGTAGCAATGAAAATAATTTTATGGTTGGGGGTCACCACAGCATGAGGAACTGTATTAAAGGGTCATGGCATTAGGAAGATTCAGAACCACTGATTTAGAGGAATAATATTCATGAAAAGCCAGCTTTTGGATATATGTGTAAGAGATTATTTCAAGGTTTTGCTTTGATTTATTTATAAAAATGGTTATGTATTCACATTCATCATTGTGATTTTCATTGGGGGGAGTAATTGTTTTATTGGATTTGGTGTAATGCAATAAAGTCAGGGTTAATGGTTAACTTTACAGTCAAGGAGGGGCACTCTATAAGAGAAGGCTTTGGTCCCCAGGTAGGAGTTATCCCTTTGGGGTGTTGGTGGAATTTTTGTCTTCTGCCTATCCTTTTAGGGGAGAGAGAATCAAAGACTTCTTTGGGAAGTAGCAGGCAAGCCCTTAGCTTTGTGCAAGAGACTGCACCCAAAGCAAACATAGTGAATGACTTCATGTTGGCAGATGCAAGTGGGAATGGGCAGGCCTTAAAAGGCAGGTAATGGATACCCTCAGTGACAAAAGCAGGGCCAACCTGATCTATAGGTAGAGAAGCAATCCTCTAGCACAGTGGGATTTCAGGCAGTTTGACCTCCACTAACCAAGAGAATTTTCCATCTTACTCTCTGAGGTTGAGTTCAAGATTCCAGTCCTGTTTAAAAATACAGCCTCTCCAGGGATGGTTTGCATGGAACTTTAGTGTACTGGTTTTCATTTCTTGTCCCAGGAGCATTAGTCCAGTGAGGTATCCCTCAATAAAAGAATTCCAAGGATGTATAAACTTAGCAGACATTGTTATAGCCCTTTCCTGGGTTGCAAAATGAACCTAGCATGCAAAAGGACCTGAGATGTCCTGGAGTGAAGAAACTTGTTGAACCCTGCATTTTCCAGATTTATCTGCACTCTAAAACACTCCCCCACCCCTTCTGATAATGAAATTCTCATTCATAACCAGGGTCTACGAGAATAACTTTGGGTCATCCTCCTATAGTGCGAGAGTGAGTTGTCTAGCGCAGCCTTTTCCTATGGAGAAAAAGACATTAGGGCCCCAGCTCGTGGTGCCATAGAACAAAGAAGCAGACTTCACTGGCTGGCTGAACACGCTGAATCATTTGGTTTATTTCAAAGGCAATTTCCTTCTATCTGAACACCTCCATGAACACGAATGTACACATGCACACGCTGGACACACATAACCCCAGCCTCAGCAGATCCATCAAAGCCTAACACAGTTTTGCAGCTGGGGTTCCTGCTTGGGAACATACATATGTATCCACTAAACACAGGAAAAAAAATTTTTTGAGACAGAGTCTCACTCTGTCACCCTGGATAGAGTGCTGTGGCATCATAGCCCACAGCAACATCAAACTCTTTGGGCTCAAGTGATCTTCTTCCCTCAGCCTCCCAAGTAGCTCTTCACACTGTGGGAGGCTGAGACAGGTGGATTGCCTTAGCTCAGGAGTTGGAGACAAGCCTGAATAAGATCAAGAACACAGGAAATGTTTTGAGTGTTTATTTTTTCGTTCTCCTGAGGTGGATACTTAGTGCCATCCTAGATACCTAGGATACTAGGAAAGAAATTAATTCATTACATATAATAAATGTCTTAAAGCAACAGTCCCCAACCTTTTTGGTACCAGAGTACAGTTTCATGGAAGACAATTTTCCATGGACTTGGGGGTTGGGTGGAGAGTGGTTCTGATATGAGTCTGAAAGCAATTGATGTATTCTGCTCTCTGTGAAAAACTTTCTGCTAATGATTTTCTGTATTTGCAGTTGCTCCTTAGCACTAGCTTCGCTGCCTCAGCTGCACCTCAGATCACCAGGTGCTAGATTCTCAATCTGGATCCCTCCTCATATATGCAGTTCATAGTATGGTTCATGCTTCTATGAAAATCTAGTGCTGCCGCTGATCTGGCAGGAGGTGGAGCTTAAGCAGCTATGCCAGTGATGGGGAGCAGCTGTAAATACAGATGAAGCTTCACTGGCCACCTGCCATTCACCTCCTGCTGTGCCACCCAGTTCCTAACTGGCCACAGATCCATACCATTCTGAGGCCCAGGGCTGTGGACTTAGGGCATAGTACCCTCCAGGGAACAGAGCACAGTGACATGCTGGCAATATTTTTAGGGTAATCTATTCTTCTGGCAGTATCCTCTCTTACTTTGCTTCACCTTCCCTAAAAGCAATATAAAGTACTATGTGATACTCAATCAAAAAGAATGGCCCTTTTGGCCTGGGAAGGATCTAAAAGATAGTGCGGTTCTTTGTTCTCTTGTTACAGGTGAAGTCAGTAAGACTGGGGAAAGGACCATAGCTGCTGAGTGACACACTGAATGTGGCATGGAACAGGATCGTAGCTCTGGTCTTGGATCCAAAGATCCAGTTTATTCTACCACATCACTGTGAACTGCGGAAGTTAGAGCTGGGATTTCATGCTCTGCCATCACACAGGGCCCTTCAGGAGAGGAGAGGGCAAGTCTCATTCAAAAGGCATCCAGCCACAGACATGTGAGTTCGTCACTTGAATAGAAGCATATCACTCAGGACCCTGAAACTCAGAGACGCAGACATCACTGAACAGAGCAAGCCAGCCAGAAAGTCAGAGGAATTGTGCATGTCCTAGGACTGAATAAAAAAATGGATGAAGGTAAAACAAGTCAGGACATTGTGGAGGAGATGTCATTCAGTTCCTGGAAGGATGTTGATAAAGTTCCAATTGAAGAGTGTGAGAATGCACCAGGCAGAGTTGTCTGAATTCAAGATGGGCACTTCAACCAACCCATCTCATACACAGGGACTCTCCTCACAGCCAAAAGAGAATTCAACGTTAAAAAGAAAGAAACTTTTGATTGCTAGAGTGTGAAATATCATGCAATCACTAAAAATAATACTTATTCTTAACAAGTACTACAGGTCAACTGTATTGAGAAATATTGTTAAGCACAGAAATAATGGAAGAAATTGTTTTAAATATATGGGTTTGATTACATAAAGTATAAAATATTTATATGTGATAAAATGTATCAAAATCAATGCAAACTTATAAAGTGATTTGTCTTCAATATGACGGGCAGGAGCATGTTTTACTATTTTGCTGTTTGGGGTGGGCAGAACACAGGGGCCCTGTGTTTTGGACAGGTGTCTCTCCATCACCCCTGTGGAGGTTTGTTCTTGGCCACAGCTGTTCTTTCCACTTTAAATTTGCTGAGGTCGTGAATATGTCCTCCTACGGTGTCTTCAGCCACTGTTGATTACAATGTTGGACAACCCCCATGTCCAGCAATCATATTTATAAGCACATTTCATGTTATTGAGGGGCTGCTACTCCCCCCTATTAACCTTTATCTTCATTTCCTCAGCCTTTTCAATGAAGGCACTGATAGTGACCTGAAAATTATGTTTAAGGGACAGAATGACAACTTGCCTTTGTTTCTTTGCTGCAAGCTCAATGGCCATACTCATATCACGCTGTTCACCACAATAGATCAAGAAGTGGCACAGAATACAATAAATAGCAGGGGGAATACAGCAGATGAAGCTACACATCTGAAAATATTCCTGATTTAGTGAGAACTTA
>CAUYPK010010162.1:0-13397 GCA_963574355.1 Loris lydekkerianus
GACAATTTAAACCATTGACATTAATTGAGAGTATAGATAAGCCTTTCGAGAGTCCGGTGGCCATTTTTAATCCTTTTGTGACTGTGGAAGTTGGAATTTGATCAAAAAAGTTTTTGGGTGGGTTTACTTTTGTGGTGGAGAATTATGCTGGTCTTTATGGAGGATAGGTCTAAGAATGTCCTAGAGAGCTGGTTTAGTTGTGGCAAATTTCTTCAACATGTGAATGTTATTGAAGTATCTAATTTCTTCGTCATAAATTAAGCTCAGTTTAGCTGGGTATAGGATCGTGGGTTGAAAGTTATTTGTTTTAGGAGATTAAAAGTCGATGACCACCCTCTTCTAGCTTGAAAGGTGTCAACAAAGAGATCTGCAGTTATTCTAATATTCTTCCCCTTGTAGGCAATGATTTTCTTTTGTCTGGCAGCTTTCAGAATTTTCTCCTTCATATTAACTTTAGTGAAACTGATTATGATGTGTCTGGGGGATGTCTTATTCGGGTTGAGTCATGCTGGAGTTCTGAAACTGTCTGCTATCTGAATTTCAAAATCCCTTGGCATATCTGGAAAGTTCTGCTTCATAATCTCATGGAGAAGAGACTCTGCCTTGTGAAGCCACTTCGTCACTTTCGGGGATCCCTATGCGACGAATATTGGTTTTCTTCAAATTATTTCAGAGCTCTCTGAGAGAGTGGTCTGGTTTTGCTCTCCATTTCTCTTCCTCTTTGAGGGTTTGAGATCATTTGAAAGCTTTGTCTTCAATGTCAGAAATCTTTTCTTCTGCTGGGTTCATTCTGTTATGGAGGGATCCTACTGTGTTTCTCAGATCTCTGAGGGATGCAATTTCTTGTCTCAGTGTTTCAAAATCTTTGGTCATTTGGTCTTTGAGTCCGTTGAATTCTTGAGATAACTTCTGGAATTCTAATTCAATCTTATTTGCTATCCAGATCCTGAATTCTATTTCTGACATCTCAGCTATTTGTTTGTGCATGGGCTCTTGTGCTGTTTCTGCCCCATTGATCCTTGGGGGAGTTGATCTACTCTGGTTATTCATATTGCCAGAGTTTTTCTGTTGATTTTGCCTCATGATTGTTTTTCACCATTGCCTCTGGCTGTCCTCAGAATTGGGGAGGTGTCTCTCAAAGATTAGACCCCAGTGGGATCACTCTATTGTTGCTGGATCTTTGTAGGGAGTGTAGTTCCTCTGAGGCTACTCTAGCTAGAGAGTTCTGGTTGTGGAAGCAGCTCTGGTGTGTGATACACCCAGATCCAGCAACAGGGCTGGGGGTGGTGGGCATGGTTCCAGGAGTGCCTTGCACTCAGTGATTTTGGCACAGAGAGCCCAAGTCTCCAGCAGTCTCTGGCCAGGAGAAGGGCTCTGTGCAGAGGCAGGGAGGGCTCCAGAGGGCATGCAGCTACCAGAGTCCCTGGCCAGATAAACGGGCTAGTGTGGAGGCTGGGAGGACACAGGAGGGAGGATGCAGGGTTGCATGGCTCCTGCAGTTCCTGGTCAGAGAATGCAGTGGTCCGGTGGGTGCGGGTCAAGGGTTGGGGGTCACTGCACAGGTCTTATGGAGGTCTCAGATGCGCCAAGCCCAGGAGTTTGAGGTTGCTTTGAGCTGTGACATCACAGCACTCTACCCAGGGCAACAGCCCAAGCCTCCAGTGTGCCGAAACCATCTCACTCTGCCCCTATGGATTAAGGCTGTAAGGCAGCTCAGTCCCACCTTGAGGCTGCTCAGTCACTAGGTTACTTTGTTTCCCCCGATCTTTGCTCTGGGACCTTGAGGGCAGAGCTTGCCAGGGCAGTTCTTTCACAATGGCTTCCTGCGCCCAGCTAAGTGGCTCAGTCTGGGGCCCCAGACAATGCCCAAAGTTCTCCACATTCCTGCTCAAGCTCTCCCCAAGGCAGTTCAACTGAGTGCCAAGTCCAAGAACACCAAAAGAGTTCACAGGTAGGGCCTTTCTGGTTTGTAGTCTTACTGCTGCTTGTACTTATGGTTGCCAGCATGATTAGGTCGATCGAACACACGCAACCACTTGCCAGTTTTCCACTGTTTTTGTCCTCCTATTGGAGTCCAGAAGTCCCTTGCTGGCTCCCTGTATCCTCAAAGGGATGATTAGAGGCAGATCCCACCGGCCAGAGATGCCTGGAGTCTTGTCTCCCAGACTTGGCATGCCCAGTTGCAGGGAAGCTGTTACTCAGCCACCATCTTTAATCTTCCCACCGAAAACCAATTTCTTAAAAACCAAGATGAAACAAAAATTATACCAACCATTTTTTATTCAGGTACTTAAAACATTTTATGCAATATATTTTTACATAAAGACATAAAATAATGATCTATATTTCTATTCTATAACTGGGATGTTCAACTTTTTCCTTTGCTGTCACACATTGGAAGAAGAGTTGTCCTGAGCCATGCATTAAATTCACAAACACCAATGAAGGCTGATGAGCCAAAAACAAAAAAACAAACAAACAAAAAAAAACCTGTGCCTAATTTTTGTAACATTCAACATCACAGTTAAGCAAAATGGTCCTCATATAATCTGCATATGGCATTGGATGTTTAATATATATATAACATTATCTAAATCACAGATGTTTTTAGTTTCAATAGAGTTGATATTTTAAAGCTTGAAAACCCAAACTGGTTATGTTCGATTGCCTTGTTTTCAAGTGGTTCAGTTATTCAGATAACATTGATCATCTTTTATCACCTTAAAAGACACATGTGATCTAGAACACTGAAGATACTGTTATTACATGGAGGTAATTGTCATTGAATGACCTCAAGTCTCTGGTTTTGTGAATAATTTCAGTAGTCAGTGTATGGGCATTGTTTTATGGCTCATAATGATGGAAAAAATGTGGACAGATACTTAGTAAGAAATAAACATAAAAATAAGGTCTTGTAGGACATTTGTTTTGATGTTTTAAAACTGCCAAGAGGAATGCAAATCATTTTTGATTTGTCTGGTCTAAACAATGTCAATTACTGCTTTGCAAACAGAAATGCAAAATTCTCAGGAAACAATTGGAGCTGGATTAATTGCTAGACAATCGCCATCCTTACTTTATAATCTTTTCTTTCAGTCATTGTAACTAAATGCTTACCCCTCAAATAGTTTCCGGTCATCCATCCTATGAAAGCACAATAGGTTACTGAGTTTCAAAGCTTTCATTTCTATGTCTTTGTTAGGAGTTAGTAGTGCATGAATTTTCAGAGAATGTGTGTGTATATATTAACAGGAAGGCGCTGTAGAAATGATGAGATCATTATTAAATTTCAGGCAGATATGAACTTAAGTGGACCAGTAGTGGGATGTGAGGAAAGGGATTAAAATGTGGGAGATAAGAAGTTGGAATTCATTATTACAGACTTGGCTGAAAAATGTTGGTTCCCAAATCATTTTTATTCCCAAAGAGTGTTCATCCCTTCCTTCCTCCATGTAGCTCTCCCATATCAGGTGAACTTGTTCCTGGATTCTCAGAATGAACATAATTGGTTTAAGGGTAATCTCATTCTCATACCCCTAAATACTGACCAATTAGCAAAATCAGACTAAATGAAACAGTACAGTGCATGCCCTTCGGACATGTGACCCAATTGGGTCAAAAGAATGCAGGAAATATAGTTGAGACAGGCTTCTGAGAAAGGATTTGCTTGCTCTTGAGAGAGAATTATCAGAAGAGGCAACATTATCCTTCCTTGTGTGCACAACATTATCCTTCCTTGTGTGCTGAGTACATTGGATACTTTTTCTTCCATTCTTGAGATACTTTACTAAGAAGAATATGTTCCAGCTCCATCCATGTAAACATGAAAGAGGTAAAGTCTCCATCTTTCTTTACATCCTTGAGACCTAGGACACAGCAAAGTGAAATTGAGGCTGATGGACAAAGGCTGTGATACAACCAATTCACACAAATGAGTAGATAGTTGATCATGATCATAGTGATCATGACATTTTGAATCAGATTTTCCTGATGCTTTAGGAATAGCAATTTCTTTTGAATGTAAGGATGTTCCATTTTATTTACTGTGAATCTTTAGTTCTTCTTATAAACATGGCATGGTAATTGTTTTTAATTAACATAAAATCATACTTACTTTATTCTAATGACTGAATTTTTTCTTGTACAATTTCTCTTTTTAAGAACTTTCTCACAATATTGTGCTTTTGGGGGGTATAAACATCATTGAAAAAAATAAAAGTTTGATTGTTTAGTTATGTAGCATTCAGTTTGTTTAGTATTTATATTAAAATATTGAGGGTTTCTTTTTTCTATTTTATGATCAATAATGTCTGTTTATATAGGAATAATACCCAAGAAACATATATGAACACATCATCTTGAACTAATTGGGGATTTTTCTCTTCATTATCATGTACATGTTATTTTCAACTAAAAGCTTCAGAAAACAACAAAGCAAAACATGGGTTCAGTATCTGTTCAGTGCAACATTAAGTTTCCCACAGAAACCTAGTTTCTGAGAAGTAGTTGAAGGCAGTCAGGAAAGAATATTTATTTCAATAAATATTTTAGCGAGTATTTATTACTAACCATAAAAAGATGAACAAGGCAGAAATACTTCTAGCCAGGAAAGATAATCTATTGCAATATATGTTTATACTGAAATACACAATGAATAAATGAATAAATCATACAAATTCACATTTTGGTAAGTGTTATGAGAAAAATAAATAAAGTAATGGAATTGACATATCTGTGGAGGGAAAAGTTGTCCAACTTTGATTTTTTTTTTAAACGAGAGTAGGCAAGAGAACAGTAATGTGAACAGCCAAGGGAAGAGGTGGTTTCAGCAGGAACCAGGAGGGAAAATGACTCATGAGATGGCTAAGAGTTTGGCATATTCAATAAACAACATATTTTAAGAATAAGAGATACTATCAGATTAAATTTAATTAGTTAAGGAAGGGTTAGACTTTTTGTCTTAATAACCATCATAAACCATTGAAGGCATTAGGTGGAAGAGCAGTGTGATTTATGTTTTTTAAAAATTACTCTGGATGCTTTGTGAAGAAAGGATTTGGGGAAGGAAACAAGGAAAAGACTGAAGATAGTTCCATTAAAAAGGTAGGTGACCACTAAAGTGCACACACAAGATGACAATCTAGATTTAGATATGCATATTAGAGAAGGTAAGCAGTAACAGATTTGAGGTTTATCTTGGAATTGAAAAATTCAAAACTTGCTAGTAGACTGGATGACAGTGTAAAGAAAAGAAAAGAATTAAAGTGTGAAAAGAGTAGGTAACAATTGTGTTTGCTCTATTTAAGATGTCTAATTCCAGGAAAGGAGGTGTCAACTGGTTGCATTTTTACTGAGTTTACATTAGTTTGACACATTTTCATCACACTGGTTAACATAGCCTTCCTGGCATTTTCTTAGTTATTGTGTTAAGACATTTATTCTACATTTACTAAGTTTCACATATACCCTTGTAAGATGCACTGCATTTCATAGTTCTCTTTATAGAGATCTTTCACATTCTTTGTCAGTTGAACTCCCAAATACCTTTCAATGTGTATCTGTTTGTTTGCTTTTCTTTGTTCTCATTGCTGATCTGATCACAAGATCAAACCTTTTGCCAAAGTGTTTTTTTTTTTTTGCCCAAAATATCACCAAACGAACCAAATTCCTAATGACAGAGTGTTTTCAATGGAAACTTTAAAATTCTTCCTCTTGGCCTTTGGTTTGTTGCAAGAGTGGTTCAACTTTGCTTGGTTTTGCCTCTACTTCAGCTTTAAAATGTGGCCTACCCCCTCATGATAGGAGGAGCTCTGTTTTCTTCTTTGAATGTTCCACCAGTCTTCTGGAGTTGAAGCTGCTGTTGAGGTCTCGAAAATCACCATCTAGGGGCAAACTTTGTGACATACCCAGTTCAGAGCTTTACGATCTGGCAGTAGAGGTAGGGTATTTCCAGAACCCTGTGTAGGGGCTTCCTAATCCCAAGAAACTATTTAGATCTGGATAGTGCTTACATAAAAATTAAAGAAGTGTAAATTTGGAAAAACAAACCTGTAGCTGCTATTATAGACACTGACAACTGGGAGGTCAGGACGCACGTATCAGCATCGTGTGCCCCATGGGAAACTCCTGTACCCCATGGGAAACTTTGCTGCTTTTGTAGACTTGGCTGAGAAACACTATGAGAAGAAAAGGTACTATGAAAGCAATAACCATTTTTTCTACAAACATCTAAAAAGGCCTTACATAGTGAAAAGCACTTGTGAGGTGGCACTTAACAGTAATTCTGCTTCTGAGCCCTAAGGACCAGCTGTGTCCAGGTTACAAGCCACTGTCAGATGTCAGCCCAAGTTGGCCTACATCAAGATGCTCAGCCTCCTTGGGTTGCCCTTTTCTGCCTGAGTGCCCATCTTACTTTTTTCCTAGCCCATATTTTAGAAGTCTAGCAGGTCTGAAATTCTCTCTACTTCCCTACATGGTATTGACTGATGAAATAAACACCAAAAGAACAGAACTCTAACTGTTCTAATGTCTTCACAGATCTTCTGTGAACGGAGAATGTGTCACAGACTTGGAGCTTTCTTAGATCTAGAATCTGCACATTCACACTGGGGGTGTATCCAGGCCTGCATGTAATTAGGCTTGAGGCCACTCACAAGCCTGCACTGTGCGAGGCTTCACCAGGGACTTCTGTTTGTGGAAGAACTCAGCGCAGGTGTGTTTATCACATGGGGACAGAAGTGGAGAAAGCCTCTTTGAACTTGAGAGCTCAGGGAGTCAAAAAAAGAATAAGGTGTACCCTCTTCTGTCATGAGCATGGGCCTCTAGTGTACAGCATGGCCCAAGAGTAGCAGCTCTGCTTGGAGGACATGAAGCGAGAGCTTCCTTGCCAGGACTATTCTCGGAAGACAGAAGTGTCAGTGAATGTTCTTTTTTTTGGGCAAACTTGGGATCATGTGAAGAAGAGGAGAAACTTTCTTCCTTAACTCTTATGTGTGAGGTTTAAAATTGAAGAAACTGCACTGGGAAGTCCAGAACTTTAACCAAGTCATCTGATCAGGGAAAGTTACACATTTCAAAAGTTTTGCCTTCAAAATATCACAGAACTCTGGTTTTATTTCTGATATAGTAATTTAATTACTCACTTCATCTACTAATGCTTTTAATAATTTTTTTCTAAACTTTAAAAATTTTATCCTTGGGAAAACTTGTACGTAATTATCTCTGCAGGGATAGTGTATATACACGGTAGAACACTCTGTTATGTCGACATAACCTGGAAACTTGTTAGAAATGCAGATTCTTCATCCCAGAACCACTGCATCAGAGATGCTGGGATGGAGTCTAGAGATCTGTGTTAACCAGCTCGCTAGATAATGCTGACACTCACTAAAAATTGAGAACTGCTGGTCTAAGAGATGGCTTGATGGACGTCTGAACCAACAGAGCACCAGATGACTCACGTCATAAAGTAAATGGAGACATTATGCAAACAAGAGGATACTAATGGCTGATACTAAGAGTGAGGGTTAAAAAATAAACATTGGTACATTAACATTCACCAAACCAAAAGTGGTTTAAGGGTCTGCTGAAGGGTGTTCATGGAAAGGAGACAAAGAAAATACTTGATTGGTTAATGTGTAAAGTCTTTAGTTAGAGGTTAGTTTGTGACTTCTGATTTAAGTCCCTAATTAGAGCTTAGTTGGTTCTAACTGGTTAAGCTTAAATTTCCTCTACTGTTCACACTAAGGTGGCTTTTATTTGCTTTTGTAGGAACCCAACCCACTGGAATTGTCTCAGCCTAATAGCATCTTGGTAAATTTTCTCAACGATAGTTAAATAACTGGTGGATGCTGGGAATTCTGGCTTATGCCTTAATTCCAGCAATTGGGAGGCCAAGGTTAGAGGATTGCTTGAAGCCAGGAATTTGAGAAGCCTGGACAATATAGCAGGATCCCATCTCAACAAAAACTAAAAAATGAGCTAAGTATGGCAGCATGCACCTGCAGTCTCAGCTACTTGGGAGACGGAGACAGAAGGATTGCAGAAGCCTAGTAATTCAAGGCTGCAGTGAGCTATCATTGCACCACTGTACTCTCTCTAGCCCAGGGAGCAGAGTGAAACTTATCTCGCAAAAATAAAAATAGTGCACAATATCACATGTAAATAACTACTACATATGCCCAACCCCCAAGATGACAATTAATTAAGTCAGTGATGGATAAATGGAATGCCATCATGTTCTTCCTTTGGAAACAGTTCTGTGTAGCCAATACTATTTTTTTTTTTTTCTGTGCAAAAAGACAGTAAACATCCTGCTTATTATCATGGGCATTGCACCACTTCCATTCCCAGAGGTTCAGCTTCAGCCTATCTCTGCAGGGTCCCACAGGACAAGCCTCTCCTCTCTCCCTTCACCACTTATCTGATCCCCCTTCCCCTCATATACTCTACTTCCTCAAAGGGCTCTGTTGTTCTGAAATAATATTGATTGCACTTCTGCACACATTTCCACTAAAAGCTTTGACACAACAGACACAGACAGAAAGATGATTAATGATTATTCAGACATCTGAGATAACATATAGCATTTTCTCGGTTCTCTCTTCTTTTCTGCTACCTTTTCTACTTTGAAGAAGCTCCTCCTAGATAAACTTTCCCTTCCTTCTTTCCTGTATCCAGTTCCAGCTCGCAGTCCGATCCCAGGGACCTACCTAGTAAAGTCTTGTTGATCCACGTTTGCCCCATTCTCATCTTTCTTTTTTTTTTTTTTTTTTTTCTTCCTCCCCTGTACCTTCTCTCATTTTCTTCCTTCTTTTGTTTTCTTCTTTCCCTCTCCTGATTTTCCCTCACTCTTTCGGCACGTTCCAATGGGTCTCTCCTTTTTCTCCTTTGCCGTCTCTTTTTCACCATTCCTTCTTCTTATTGCTCCTTTCAGCTCAGTTTTAGGGGGGAGAGGCTGACTGGATCTCCAGCTGGGCCACTTGGGAGGAAGCCAGGAAATATGAGATGTGGACTTGGGACTCTGAGGATGAAGGGCGCTTCCTTCACTGATCACGCCTGACAATGACAAAATTGAGAAGTCAGGATTGGCCTAACATTTGTGTTCTGTGCATACTTTTTTAGAAGTTTGCCCCATTTGATTTGTCTAGTTTCAGGCCTTGGCTCACTTTCTTCCTATCTCTTCCTTATAACCCTCATGGGGACACCTGCTGTATGAAATAGGCAAGATGGTAACCCATTTTGCAATTGTGACCCGTAGCCCTATGTTGTAGTCAGTATAACACTAGTGCAGAAGAGGTCATTAACAAATTAAACATCCATATACAACAGCCTTTATCTTCAGGTGACAAAAAAAAAAATTAAATATCACAAAATTCTCATTCTCCCACTATTCCCATTAACTTGTGCACAAGAAATCCAGAGGGTGTGTGAGAGTTCTCCTATTCCTACTATCTAGAAAGTACATTTCTGGGCAGCTGTCTGCTCCTCATCATAAATAATTTCTCACTAACTTTTGATCATTTCTCCCCTTTTATAGTAGTTTTCTGTTCAGGCACCCTTGTTTCTTGCTAAACAACCCCCTCTTCATTCCTCAGATTTAGCTGTGCCCCCTTTAAGGTCCAGTGACCACTGTGGCCTTAATGACAGACCAGACCAAAGTATTCTGTTTGCCACCAAAAAAATCTTCCCTTACTATTTTACAAAATATACTTCAGATAAGCCCTACCAGGTGCTTGATAAAAAATCAAGTAAAAGGATCTAAAATGACAATAATTTAATTCCAAAGAGAATCTGTTGTAGCAGGACTATCCTAGTAGTCAAACCACCTTCACTGCCACTCCAACCAGGCTGGACATTTATTCAGGTGACAGCTTTCCTAGCATGTGACTGTTGGGCCTGTTGTCTTACAGCTTTTTCAGATAATTATAACGACTAACATGATTGTTCTCATTCTGGTCTGCCCAGCCATCCAAGGATACAAGTACTGTCTTGGTACCATTCACCATATGAGGGAATTAAATGTGGGGAGAAAAGAACTTGGTCAAGGGTTCACGGCTAGGAGTAGAAGAGCTGGAACGTGAAATACTTGTACATGCATCAGCCTTTTCTGGACTTGCAGAGAAAGAAAGTAATAACACAGACTTCATTAGGGCCTTTTAATATTTCTGTTGGTGCTCTGTTTTTCTTTCTCTCCCCCCCCCCCTTTCTTTGATTTCATATCATGTAAATCTTACTAAGTTAGAATTTGGGTAAAAGACTTCAAAAATATATAAATTTGCTCTTAAAATAACATCTTTAATTAAAGGCCAAATCTCTATTTCATCAAAGAAAACATGCTTAAAACTGCCAGAACATTTTCTCAGGTTAAAGGTGGAGGAAGATTCTGAGCACCACACTTCTGAAGTTTTGATCATGAATAACAACTCTTTGCTTCTTTTTTAAAGGGTGATCCTGAACCTACTTCCTCTTTAGGCAGTTAGATAGTTCTCTTTATTTTTGCCTCTGTTTTTCAACACATGGTATCTAAAGATCTACCCTTTTACTGTTCATTGCCAGGTATCTTAGAAAAATAACAAATTAATCTGACATCATTTTTTTAATGCCAGGCTTGGATGAGACCTTTGGTGTATAAGTAGATTTAAGTTCATTACTGATAGAAGATTTTCTTCCCTTGTCCTCTTCTGGTCTTGAGTGTAAAGCTGTTCTGTTCATAAATGTGAGAAATCTTATATAGTCAGCTGAACTTTATTTCAAATATATATGTAAGGTAAAATATTTTTAAATTCTTAGAGCTTTCTGAGGCTATGTCATGCCCTGCATATCAAACTTATATGAGAAAGCCAATTATACACTGGACTGTTAGATTTGATTTTTAGTTCTGAATGTGCTATAGGCATATGGCATCTCCAGGAACGTCTTTGAAAAATCTTGTTTTCCCTTCATCGCTTGTAAAATGGTATTTTACAATCTTCTAGGGAAACTCTGAGGATTAAATATCAAATGATGGCAGAGCACTTTGAAAGTACTAAATGGAGTTATTAATAATTTAAGAGAGAAGCAAGCCTTCATCTGAGTTGTTGAAAGGAATATGTGCCATATTTATTTCACTCACTTATCATTTCATTGAGACTTTCTCTACCTTGAGCTACTCAGGAAAACCTCTGATTCCTTTTAAAATGGGACTTTAAAATTAGTTTTCTTTTTATAGTTTTCAGAGTATTTTCACACCAGTTATCTTGTTGGGCTCCTGCAAAAACTGTGGGAGGTATAAATAACATTTTTTGTAGGAACAAGGCTACAAGAAATAGAATACCCTACAAACACTCGCTTAAACAAACAGGAGTTTATTGTTCTCTGAAGGAAAAGCTCAGGGTCATGATCCAGGGCAGATGCAGAGGCTTCATGGTGTTGTCAAAGACCCAGGCTCCTTTGGCCTTTGGTGAATTCTCACATCCATAAGATGGCTGCTGCAGCTCCAAACACCATATTTATTTTCAAGGTGGGAGGAATAGAAAGAGGAAATCTCCACTAACCACATCTGTTCCTTTATAAGGAAAACACAAGCTTTTCTAGAAGCTACCTGGTGCAGAATTCCTCTAGAATTGGATCATATCCCACTGCTAAGGCAAGGGAGGTGGAGGTAGTGAGTGTATACAGGCTCTGTGGAGGGAAGGAGAAGGTTAAAGGGGTTAAGAACAACTTTGGGGAAGCCCAATGCTCATGTAGATGAACTTAGTTTTTCAAGGTGGCATGTCGGGGTTCCTTCGTGGTCACCACTTATTGGGCCTCATCTGGCCAGGTCTCCGGGCTGGCTTATCTAGGTTCTAGACATGGACCACTTTGGTATCTAGCTCAGGAACAATTGCTCTTAGGTGCCTGAGGGCTATTTGCTTTAGCAGAAGGGAGACAGAGAGATAGTATTTGGGGGAGAAACAGTCTTAGAAGAATAGATCTTAACAGTCCTTAACAGAACTTAGTAATCTTCAGCAGAGAGACACCAGGCTGGTGTTCTTCAAGCAGGACAGGCCGCAGAGTCAGAGTAGCGGGTCCGTGATAGAATGAGCTCACCCCAACTGCCTTCTCCTCCAGCCTTTTATGGAGCTAATCTTGTGGCTGTTACACCACAGGTGTAGCAATTGCTGCTGCTCTTGTCTTGCAAGCTCTTATGCTTGTTAAGAGAGCTAAATACCAGGTGGTGCCTGTGGCTCAAAGGAGAAGGGCGCCAGCTCATTATGCCAGAGGTAGAGAGTTCAAGCCTGGCCCCAGCCAAAAACTGCACAAAAAAAAAAAAAAAAAAAAAAAAAAAACAGAGAGAGATCTAAATACCTCCCCATGCCCTTTTCACCAAGGTGTTCCATTATCAAGCTACACAGGTGTTATTTATAACTCTCACTCCTTGCCATGTGCTATATGGGCTGCTACAGTGGCATAGCAGAGATTAAAACATATCTGAATCTCTCCGATCAAGTGGAAATATCAAACAATAACCTGTTAAATCAACTGACATTTTCAGGTGTGACCATACCAAGGTCTACTCTGGGGGCTTTTATCACATGACCCCATTGCACCCCCATAACGGCATTAGAGCAACAGAAAGACTTTCCCTGCTGTAGGTATGATAAGTGTTGTTTGCTGTTGTTTTTAAAGAAACATCCTTTATCAGCATTCCAACACCTCAGCCTCCTGCCCCTTTTCTTATTCTAGTCCATTATAAAGAGAAGCTCACCAAGTTCACACTGAGTAAGTTGGAAAAATGAGTCATGAGAAAAACAACCGTTTGGACTCCCTGCTTGAATCAGTCAGGGTTTGTCTGAAGAAAGGAAGAAAAAAAAAAAAAAGAAAAGAAAGGAAGGGAAGGAGGGAAAGAAGGAGGGGGAAAAAGAAAGAAGAAAGAGCACTGAAAGGATTCAGTTCAGGGATTTGGGTGCTTATGTAGTTGTTGGAGGAGCTGGAAGAATAGGGTCCAGAAATGACTCCCAACCAAGGTCACAGAGCAGTCCTGCCAAGGGAACAGCCACCTCTAACAGCTTTAGATGTGCAGGAGTTTAGGAGATTTGGGGTGATCAACTTCAAACACACTGCTAATGCTGTAACTCAGGGGTCAGAGAACTGCAGCCACTGCCTTCCCCATCACAGCTGTCTCTCAGCATACACAGAAGTATTGAGTGGACACCAGGCTTCTGCTCAGGAAATCCCAAAGTCTAAAAGGAAAGGAAAGGAAAGGAAGGGAAGGGAAAGGGAAGGGAAAGGGAAATGGAAGGGAAGGGAAAGGGAAGGGGAAGGGAAGGGGAAGGAAGAGAAGGGGAAGGGGAAGGGAAGGGAAGGGAAAGGGACGGGTACGGGTAGGGGCGGGGAAGGGCAGAGTGTCGTGGTGGGGCGGGGTCTGGGCGGTGCGG
>CAUYPK010010165.1:0-21050 GCA_963574355.1 Loris lydekkerianus
TTTACATGGATGAAGCTGGAACATGTTCTTCTTAGCAAAGTATCTCAAGAATGGAAGAAAAAGTATCCAATGTACTCAGCCCTACTATGAAACTAATTTATAGCTTTCATATGAAAGCTATAACCCAATTATAGCCCAAGAGTATGGGGAAAGGGGAAAGGAAGGGGATGGAAGGAGGGAGGATGGGTGGAGGGAGGGTGATTGGTGGGATTACACCTACAGTGCATCTTACAAGGGTACATGTGAAACTTACTAAATGTAGAATATAAAAGTCTTAACACAATAACTAAGAAAATGCCATGAAGGCTATGTTAACCAGTTTGATGAAAATATTTCAAATTGTATATATTAATAAAACCAGCACATTGTACCCCATAATTGCATCAATGTACACAGCTATGATTTAATAATAATAATAATAATAAAAGATGAATAAAGTTGTCTACATATTTTTAAGTCTTTTTTTTTTTTTTTTTTTTTTTTGAGACAGAGTCTCAAGCTGTCACCCTGGGTAGAGTGCTGTGGCATCACAGCTCGCAGCAACCTCCAACTCTTGGGCTTAAGTGATTCTCTTGACTCAGCCTCCCAAGTAGCTGGGACTACAGGTTCCCTCCACAACGCCTGGCTATTTTTTGTTGTTTGTTGTCACTATTGTTTTATCAGGCCCACCCAGGCTGGGTTTGAACCCACCAGCCCTGGTGCATGTGGCCGGTGCCCTAACCACTGAGGTATGGGTGCTGAGCCCACCATAAAATGTTAGAGCCAAAAGGATACCGGATGCATACTTTTCTTGATAAGGAAAATGGAAGCAAATAAAAGTTCAGTGATTTGGTGGAGGTCACACTGATATTTAGTGGTAGAGCAAAGACTAAGGCTACCTCGGAGACTAGGAAATGTTATACAAATATCAACTTCAAAGCTTTAGGGATATTTATTGATCTTTGTAATTTAGAGGTAACAGTCACTGAGCGTTAGACCTCCAGATAATATTAGTTCATCTGATTCTTAAAATCTTCATAGCTCAGAGGTTAAACAGCTGTTTATCCTTAGCAATAAAAAATAATCTATTATATACTCTTTTATTATTATTTTAAGATTAAAAATTCCTTTTCTACTTTTACAGGTTGTCTTTTTAAACCCCCCTCACATTTTTTTAGGAATTAAAACCTGCATTTCTACCCAAGTCCAGTAATCAGAGGGACAGAGGAATATTCTTTTTTCTTTGTTTTCTAGTATCCTAAACCACAAAAGACAGCTCAACAGAATTATGTAGACCGAGGTCATAGATCATATTCACCAGAGATGTTATAGTTAAATAGCAATAGCCAAGAGCTGAAACTCCCTCTTGAAAAACCTATATTTCTGCTTAAAGATGGGGGGATGGTGATTCTTTTATTTATTTATTTTTTTTTTGAGACAGAGTCTCATTTTGTCACCCTTGGTAGAGTGCTGTAATGTCACAGCTCACAGCAACCTCCAGCTCTTGGGCTTAAGCCATTCTCTTGCCTCAGCCTCCTGAGTAGCTGGGACTACCGGTACCTGCCACAACACCCAGCTTTTTTTTTTTTTTTTTTTTTTTTTAGTTGTTGTCATTTTTTTTAGCAGGCCCAGGCTGGATTCAAACCTGCCAACCCTGGTGTATGTGGCGGATGCCCTAACCACTAAGCTACGGGTGCTGAGCTGGGATGGTTGCTCTTTAAAGATGAGAGTCACCATCCTCATTTACTGGCAAATTAACAAGCTTCTCTTTCCTTTTCACTCAAACCACTGGACCTCACTGTTTATTTGGCCTCAGGGACAAGTACTAAACTTTGGGTAGATGTACCTGTTGATTGTTGAAATTAAGGCACATCAACTTCCTGGCCTGGTGTTATGAAAACAGTTGGGTTGTCCATATAAGAATGAAGGAAATAAGTGGCTTGAATTCCTGGCTTCAAGAAATCCTCCCCCCTTGCCTCCCAGAGTGCTGGGATGACAAGTGTGAGGCACCATGCTTACTGTTGGAAGACTTTTATAAGATAGACTCCAAAATATACTTGCAGTGGAGGAACTCTTGGGAGATGTTGGAAAAAATGAAATAATTATTTAAAACCCAAGAACTTAATGTAAATCTCCAAAGCAAGTTGAAGCAAACAAACAAATATTAATACAGAACAAGAGAGGAGTTTGATTTGTATATGAATAAAAGAATCATATATATATATATATATATATATATATACACCCACCACAATGCCTGACTATTTTTTGTTGCAGTTGTCATCATGGTTTTTAGCTGGCCCAGGCCAGGTTGGAACCTGCCACCCTTGGTGTATGTGGTTGGTGCATAACCACTGTGCTACAGGTGCTGAGCCAAAATAATCATATTTTTAAGATTCCAAAGTAGTCATCTAAATAGTCTGCCTGTATCAATTTTATCCAGCTACTTAAGATGAATAATTCCACCCCAAAAGTAATTAGTCTCTATAATTTACTTAAATCATGTACTTTTAATCAAGATTTCAATTTTCCTTTATGTCCTGAATAAAATTTAGAAAATAAAATAGGAAATTAGGACATTTAATCCACATGGAGCAGTATAGGAAAAACTAAATCAAAGATTACAAATGCCCTTTTATATAATTAAATGCTTTGGAATAAAGCAAATTCCAAATGTCAGAGATAATTAAACGGAGATGTAGTAAAATGCTTACTTTTGTTTTCATGTTAAATTATTATGTGTAGAAGTAAGATTTTAAACAAAGAAGGAAATAAGGTAAAAAAAATAGAAAAATATAGAATAGTGAGGAGGAATTGCAAATGGCATTGTCTGTCGGTGAGAATTAGTCCATGGAGCTTTTGCTCTGTGTTGGGGACAGCAGGAGAGTGGGGGGAGGTGGTCATTGGCATCCACAGGTCCAGGGCACGTTAAACATGGCAGGGGTAAACACAGAACCTGAGGGAGAGCTGCACGCATTGCATGCACGGTGTGGAACACTGGCTTTTTAAAAATTTTATTCAAATTAATATGAGGGTACAACATTTAGGTTACATTGCTCTCACTTCCATGATAAAGTTCCATTTGTAGACAGCCCCTCACGCAGGAGGTGTGTTATGTACCCTCACAATGTGCACATTAGGTGAGATCCTGCCTCCTTCGGAACACTGGCTTTAAGTTGTTCTAAGTTCCTTGTGGATTCTGGTCATCAGTCCTTTGTCAGATACATAGCATGTGAATATTTTCTCCCATTGTTCTTTTGATTGTGTCCTTGGCTGGGCAGAAGCATTTTAATTTGATTATGTCCCATTTATTTATTTTTCTTGTTGCTGTGATTGCTTTTGGGTCTTCTTCATGAATCCTTTGCCTAGGTTGATATCTATAGTTTTTCCAACATTTTCTTCTAGGATTCTTATAGTTTCCTGACCTAAATTTAAGTCTTTTGTACATTGTGAATTAATTTTTGTGAGTGGTGAGAGGTGTGGATTCTGTTTCAGTCTTTTATATGTGGCTATCCAGCTTTCCCAGCACCATTTATTGCACAGCGATTATTTACGCCGAGTGTTTTTATGTGTTTTGTCACAAATCAGATGAGACTATGAGGACAATCACATATTTAAATTCTCTGTTCTGTTCCATAAGTTGATGTCTCTGTTTCTGTGTCTATACCAAGGTTATCATAGCCCTCTAGAATAGCTTAAAGCCCGGTGAAGTGAGGCTTCCAGCTTTGTTCTTATTACTGAAAGTTGCATTGACTATTCGGGGTCTTTCTTGGTTCCTTGGGAAGTATAGAACCTCATAGATGTAAGAAAAATGGTGTTAGTATTTTAATGGAAATTGCCTTGAATCTGTAAATCACTTTGGGTAGTATAGTCATTCTAACTACAAAGAAGTCAAGAAAATCAGCAAGAAACAATCAAATAACCCCATTAAAGAGGGCAGAAGACATGAATAGAAACTTTTCAAGTGAAGATATACTAATGCCCAAAAACTCATGAAAAAAAGCTCAATGTCTCTAAATATTAAAGTAATGCCATTTAAAACTATAATGAAATGTCACTTAAATCCAGTGACAATCGTTCATATCAAAAATTTCCAAAACAATAGACTCTGTTGTGGATGTGGAGAGAAAGGAACTCTTCTACACTGTTGGTGTATAAAAAAGTGAACAGAAATACCTCAAAGAACTTAAAATATACCTACCATTTGATCTAGCAATTCCACTGCTAGGTATACACCCCAAAGAAAAAGGCCATTTTATAAAAAGGACATCTACACTTGAGTGTTTTTAGCCACTCAATTCACAGCAAAAAAAAAAAAAAAAAAAAAAAAAAAAATGTGGAAACAACCCAAGTACCCACTGATATGTGAATGGATTAATAAAATGTGGTATATGCAGATTATGGAATACTCTTCAACCATCAAAAAAGAACGACGATCTAGTATCTTTTTGAACAGTCTGGAAGAAACAGGAAAGCACTCTTTCAAGTGAAACATCGCAAGCATGGAGGAACAAACAAGTACTAAATATCAAATTGGAATTAATCAATCAACACCCAAGTACACATGTGGGAGTAAATCTCAATGAAAATCAATCTGGAGGAGTGGAAAGAGAAGGGGATGGGTAAATTCACAACTATTAGGTACAGCACATGCCATCTGGGTGAAGGACACACTTATAACTTTGATTCCATCTGTACACAAAATATATAAACAAAACATGTACCTCAGAATACTCTGAAATTAAAAAATAAAAATTGAAAAAAATAAAGTTATTCTGTCTAGGTCCCCGTGAAGTGGGTTAACAGCTCGTGCAGGGGAACCTCCCCTGGTAGGACTTTCTTAGGTGATGATCATGAGTAACTTTACAGGCTTCTTGGCCACATGCTTTTTGTAAGCACAAAGCCTCTGGACTCTCCTCAGAGGCATGGCTAGTAGCTCCTGTTTGCTTCTGAGCACATCTACTGCTCTTGCTCAATTGCCAATTAAATCTGATCTGTCTTTGAGAACAAGTAAGTAATCCACTGGAAATAAGTGAAAATAGTGACTAAAGAATAGGTAGATAGTGGTGAACAGACTATCCCAAGAAATAGAAGGAAACATGAAAGTATCAAGTATCCCTAGGAATTAATCAGACTTTGAATATTCAGGTATATTTAAAAAAAACCTGTAATTTGTTCAAATAAAGGGATATCTTTCTGGGTGAGTTAGGGGCAATGATCTTTTTATATTTTTACATTATTTTATATTATGTAAATATAATATTTACATGTATATTTATGTATTAAATATTTTAACACATTTATGTATTAAATATTTCATATATTTTTACATTATTTTACATTGTTATTTTATATTATTACTTTTTTATATTATCAAGAACATATTTTGATAATTGAATATAGTAGTAGATCTATTTGAATGGAAAACAGAAAGATACTTTCACAATTAATTATTTATAAAATTAACAATTTCAGATAACCATTACACTATTGATATGTATGTATCCTATAAGATCACATTGTAAGCCTTAAATATACATACTAAAATTTATTTTACAAAATTAACAATTATATTTTAATTTCTTTTTGAGTGAAGTTCATATTTTATGTTTAAGTAGGATATATGCAAATAGCTATATACAAAATATATTTTTTAAGGACAGTTTGATCACTGCCCATATTTTTTGAAGCATGAGATGATAGTCAATCACCAAAGCCAGTAATTGGCCAACACCACATTACCTTTTAAGATAAGAGGTCTTCCTCACACGTTGGATGTTCCAAGAATTACAAAGGTGTTCAACTGCTTCCAAAAGAATGATGAAAGCTTTTACTGTAGAATGATGGAATCTAGAATTTCAAAAATGCCACATTTAGACAGTCAAGTGCTAGTCTCAGTTTCCTGCAATAAGTTAGCCATAAGATAAACTATCTGTCCTTTCATTAGAAAACCATGTAATTGGTTTTCTAAATTGGTCCCTGTTAGGAAAAAAAGCCAAGTAAATACACTAGGATATCACATATACCCTGGGTCTGGAACCTGAGGCCACTTTATTTACTAGTAGGCAGGGGTTTTGCCTGTTTTTCATTTGAGAACTTAAATATCATCTCTGAAATTTGTATTGATGTTGAATGCAGGGATATTGCAACATCCTAGTTTCATTTGGTGCAATGTAGACATATCATTTGGAATCACAGTTCATCTTTCACAGTTCATCTTTCAGATGTCCTCCCCATCTTCCTCCCCTCTTGTTAAACCTGGTTGTCAACCCTCTACAGAAAGAATTATGAAGAATCTTCAAAAAGCTAAAAGTAGACCTTGTATTTGATCCCACAATTCCATACTAAGTATCTATCCAGAAGAAATAAAATCATTTTACCATAAAGACATCTGCACTAGAATATTTATTGCAGCTCAATTCACAAGAGAAGAGAAACCAACCTAAGTGCCCATCAACCCATGAATGGATTAATAAAAGTGGTATATGTATACTATTCAGCTATTAAAAAAAGATGGAGACTTTGCATCTTTTGTGTTTACCTGGATAGAGTTGAAACACATTCTCCTTACTAAAGTGCCACAAGAACAGAAAAGCGAGCATCCAATGCACTCAGTACTAACATGAAGCCAGTAGAGAACTAATACACACCCACAGGAGAGAAAAACACAAATAAACTCAAGGGTAGAAAGAAGGGAGGGAAGAGAGATGAGGAGGGAGGGGAATGGTGAGTTCCTACCTAATGGGCACAATGTAGGGGACATGCACACCTCCTGGGCAAGGAGCTCAACTACAACTCGGACTAACAAACACAAGCAATGTAAGCTAATCATCTGTGCCCTTATATTAATCTGAAATTTTAAAAATCTGGTTGTTAAGTTAAAAAGCAATAACAAGTTTTTATCAATAGTTCATATAAGAGGCTGAAATAAGGTAACAGAATCTCAGGAGTGCCAGATCCTCAGAGCATAAAATTGCAAGTCATGTTACTGTTGGTTTTCCCTAAGCTGATGCTGATGGTAATAAAGTTTGCCACCTCTCCTCAGGTTACTATGGTATGCCATGTGTCATGACTTTCATATATTAATGTCTTTCCAAAAGCTCTATGAATCTCTCTGTATTTGCTTTATTTTACAAAAGAGAAAAATCAGCCAGAGAGACTTTACTCATAATAACCCAGTTTGTCACCCAGTGGAAGCTTCTGTATTGAAACCTGGTGATAATTCCACATTCCATGCTCTTTTCCAATAAGCTGCTTCACCACTCTGTAGTCCCCTTGGTCCCTCTAGTCCCCCTGCTGAGCTTCATATTAGGGTACTCCTGAAGACATAGGTGGGCCCTCAGGAGGTGGGTAAGAGGGAGAAAGCTGCATTTCCACATGACTGCTGAATTGTTTAAAGCTACATGTGCCTAATTCATTGCAAAAAGTCTTAGCAGGAGATAAAGAATCATGAACATTGATGTGGGATTGGAAGAGAAGAAATTCTTACTAGTTGCTTGGTCAGCACATCCTGCTGCCAAATGGACACCCAGGATGGGGGCCCTTTCCCCCCAGGACCAGCACTGTGCACCCCCAGGATGGCATCATGCATCCCTAAGACATGTTCCGTTACAGTCATGTCAGAATACTTAAATGCCCAGTAAATATTTGTTAAATGAGAGAATAAATGGGAAATAACTAATTTAGACCATTAATCAAATGATAGGTAGTTTCTAATCTACAAAACTCTTCTTTCTATTAAATATCTGTATGCAATATTCTATCATGACATCTTCCTAAATCATCTCCAACAGTAGAATGAAGACAGTATTAGCTAATGTCAATCAAGGTTTCAGTGTGGCTCTGGTGCTCCTCTGACAACTTTCTATCCATCTCATTTAGTTACCCTCTGCCACACTGGAGGAGCATGCTGCTAATGTCAGTGTTTTGCAAGTGAGAATACTGAGCCACAGAAGGATTGGTAACCAGTGGGATGTCACAACCTTTACAACTCAGGTAGTCCATTTACCGTTCAGACAATTTGCTTTGGCACCCTAAATCCCATGCTTCAGTCTGCTTTTACTAAAGAAAAATTTCATAAAATGTTTTTATTTTCTCAGATGAAAATTTAATTTGTAAAACTAGAAAAAAATTGTTAATGAAAATGATAGCTATGTTAGACTTTCCAAATATGCTAAATAAACCTCTCCTGCTATTACAATTTACATTGCCATTGTAAAGCTAAATTTATTTATTTATTTTATTTTATTTATTTATTTATTTTTTAAACTTAAGTATATTTGTTACAACCCTTTTTAAGTAGATTGTGACTTGGGCACTACATTTCCATTCACAAGCCTTACTTTTCAGGTAGCTTTACAATACGCATGGGTAAGCTAGTTTTGCTCCTCTAAACAATAACTTTTCTTTGGAAAACAAGCCCTGCATAGAGTTTCAAGTTGCTTCACTTTATATTTCTATTTCTAAAGTACCAGTACATGCATTTATTTATTTATTTTTCTATTAAGTCTTTTGCATATAGATCATAAATACATTTATGCCAATTTCAGTGTGTTGATTATTTGTACAAATTGGAGTGTTTATACATACAGTCCTCATACTAATCAATATAGCTTTCACCTCATTTACCCAATTACAACATTAGGACATTTGTTCTCTACACATGATGCAATGTGCTCCATAGTTGTGATCCCCCTACTATCCCCTACTATTCCTCCCACCCCACCCCGTCCCACTCCCTCCCCTTTCCTCCTTCATCTTAGGCTAAAATTGTTTCATTTTTCATATGCAAGTGTGAGTGATAAATTGGTTTCACAGTAGTACTGAGTACATTGGATATTTTTTTTCCATTCCTGAGATACTTTACTAAGAAGAATATTTTCCAGTTCCATCCATGTAAACACAACAGAGGTAAAGTCTCCTTTTTTTTACTGCTGCATAGTATTCCGTGATATACATATACCACAATTTATTAATCCATTCATGGGTCGATGGGCACTTGGGGATCTTCCATGACTTGGCAATTATGAATTGAACTTCAATGAACAATCTGGTGCAAATATCTTTAATGCCAAATGATTTTTGGTCCTTTGGATATACACCTAGAAGAGGAATTGCAGGATCAAATGGCAGGTCTACATTTAGATCTCTGAGAGTTCTCCAAACTTCCTTCCGAAAGGACTGTACTAGTTTGCATTCCCACCAGCAGTGCAGAAGTGTTCCCTTTTCTCCACATCCACACCAACATCTGTGGTTTTGGGATTTTGTGCTATGGGCTACTCTTACATCTTACTTAGATGATATCTCAGAGAGGTTTTGGTTTGCATTTCTCTGATGATTAAAGATGACGAGCATTTTTTTCATGTGTCTGTAGGCCATGAGCCTGTCTTCTTCAGAGAAGCTTCTGGTCATGTATCTTCCCCCCAGTGAAATGAGATCACTTGTTTTTTGCTTAGTAATAAGTTTGAGTTCTCTGTGGATTCTGGTTATTAGACCTTGGTTGGTAATATAACTTGCAAAAATCCTCTCCTATTCTGAGGGCTATTTGCTTTACTTAGTGTGTTCTTGGCAGTGCAGAAGCTTTTTAATTTGATCAGATCCCAGTAATGTATTTTTGATGTTGCTTCAATTGCCCCAGGTGTCTTCCTCAAGAAGTATTCTCCCAGGCCAATTTTTTCAAGAGTTTCCCCTGCACCCTCTCTAAGAATATTTTAGTTTCATGTCTTAAGTTTAAGTCCTTTAACCAGTGAGAGTCAATTTTTGTTAGAAAGGTGTGGGTCCAGTTTTAGTCTTGTACAAGTTGCCAGCCAATTTGTCCAACACCATTTATTGAATAGAGAATCTTTCCCCCAATTTATATTTTTAATAGGCTTATCAAAAATTAAATGATAAGTGTCTGGGTTCACCTCTTCGTCTTCAAGTCTGTTTCATACATCTACCTCTCTATTTTTGTGCCAGTACCATGCTGTTTTGATCACTATCGATTTATAATATAGTCTGAAGTCTGGAAGTGTGATTCCTCCCGTTTTGTTTTTATTTCAGATTAATGTCTTAGCTATTAGAGCTTTTTTCTGTTTTCATATAAAATGAAGTACTAATTTTTCCAGGTCTTTAAAATATATGAGAGAGGTGCTTTAATAGGGATCATATTAAATCTGTAAATTGCTTAGGTAGTATAGACATTTTAACAATGTTGATTCTTCCCAGCCATGAGCATGGTATATTTTTCCATTTGTTAACATCTTCAGCTATTTCTTTTCTCAGAGTTTCATAGTTCTCTTTATAGGGATCTTTCACATCCTTAGTTAGATACACTTCCAGATATTTTATCTTCTTTGGCACTATTGTAAAGGGAATAGAATCCTTGATTGTTTTTTCCCTTTGACTATTGTTGGTGTATATAAAGGCTACGGATTTATGAGTGCTAATTTTGTATCCTGAGACGTTACTATATTCCTTGATCACTTCTAGGAGTTTTGTAGTTGATTCCCCAGGGTTTTCCAGATATATAATCATATCGTCTGTGAAGAGTGACAGTTTGATCTCCTTTGGTCCTATTTGGATACTCTTGCCTGATTGCGGTGGCTAAGACTTCCATTACAATGTTAAAAAGCAGTGAAAACAGTGGGCATCCTTGCCTGGTTCCTGATCTGAGAGAAAATGATTTCAATTTTACTCCATTCACTATAATAGTGGCTGTGTGTTTGCTGTAGCTGGCCTCTATCAGTGTAAGAAATGTTCCTTCTATACCTATTTTCTTAAGCACTCTGATCAAGAAAGCGTGCTGGATATTGTCAAAAGCTTTTTCTGCATCAATTGAGAGAATCATATGGTTTTTGTTTTTAAATTTGTTTATGTGATGTATTATATTTATGGATTTACATATATTTAACCATACTTGGGACCCTGGGATGAAACCCACATGGTTGTGGTGTATAATTTGTTTGATGTGTTGTTGGATTCTATTTGCTAGGATCTTATTGAATATTTTTGCATCAATATTCATTAGAGATATTGGTCTATAATTTTCTTTTTTTTGTTGGGTCTTTTCCTGGTTTGGGTATCAGGATGATATTTGCTTCATAGAATGAGTTGGGAAGTATTCCTTCTTTTTCTATGTTTTGGAAAAGATTAAGTAATATAGGTACTAGTTCCTCTTTAAAGGTTTGGTAGAATTTTGATGTGAAGCCATCTGGTCCCAGGCTTTTCTTTTTTGGGTGGTTTCTTATAGTTGATGCTATCTCAGAGCTTGTTATAGGCTTGTTCAACATTTCCACTTTTTTTCTGGCTAAGTCTAGGAGGGTGGCATGTTTCCAAGTATTGCTCTATTTCCTTCAGATTTTCATACTTCTGAGAGTAGAGTTATATGTAGTATTCATTAAGGATTTTTTGAATTTCTGAGGAGTCTGTTGTTATTTGGCCTTTATCATTTCTGATTGATGAAATTAGGGATATTACTCTTCTACTTCTGGTTAGGTTAGCCAATGGTTTATCTATTTTATTGACCTTTTCAAAAAACCAACTCTTCGTTTGATCTGTTGTATGATTCTTTTGTTTTCAATTTCATTTAGTTCTGCTCTAATTTTAGTTATTTCTTTTCTTCTGCTGGGTTTAGGGTTGGCAAGTTCTTCCTTTTCCAGTTGCTTCAGATGTCCCATTAAGTTATTGACTCTTTCTGTTCTCTTGAGGAAGGCTTGCAATGCTATAAATTTTTCTCTTAGAACTGCCTTTGCTGTATCCCAGAGGTTCTGATAGATCATTTCTTCATTATTGTTTTGTTCCAAAAATCTATGACCCAGCTAACATTCAGCATGAGGTTATTTAGTTTCCATGTTTTTGTATGCGTGTGGAGATTCCTGTTGTTACTGAGTTCAACTTTTATTCCATGGTTGTTCAAGAAAATACAAGGAATGATTTCTTTTCTTTTAAATTTGCTGAGGTTGGACTTGTGACCTAAGATGTGATCAATTTTTTTTTCCCTGCGTGATGATTATTTATTTATTTTTATTAAATCATGGCTGTGTACATTAATGTGATCCTGGGGCTCCATACACTAGGATCACTCTGGTTAACATAGCCTTCCTGGCATTTTCTTAGTTATTGTGCTAAGACATTTACATTCCTCATTTACTAAGTTTCACATATACCCTTGTAAGATGCACCACAGGTATAGTCCCACCAATCCCCCTCCCTTTGCCCACGTCCTCCCTCCCTCCCCTCACTTCCCCCTTTCCCCTATTCTTAGGTTGTAACTGGGTTAGAGCTTTCCTGTGAAAGCCATAAATTAGTTTCATAGTAGGACTGAGTACATTGGACGTGAATAGATCTCTATAAAGAGAACTATGAAACTCTAAGAAAAGAAATAGCTGAAAATGTTAACAAATGGAAAAACTTAGCATGCTCATGGCTGGGAAGAATCAACATTGTTAAAATGTCCATACTACCCAAAGCAATATATAATTTTAATGTAATCCTTATTAAAGCTCCACTGTCATACTTTAAAAATCTTAAAAAAAAACAATACTTCATTTTATATGGAATCAGAAAAAACCTTGAATAGCTAAGACATTACTCAGAAATAAAAACAAAGCTAGAGGAATCTCACTACCAGATCTCAGACTATACTACAAATTGATAGTGATCAAAACAGCATGGTACTGGCACAAAAACAGAGAAGTGGATGTTTGGAACAGAATAGAGAACCAAAAGATGAATCCAGCTATTTACCGTTATTCAATCTTTGACAAGCCAATTAAAAACATTCAATGGGGGAAAAGACTCCCTATTTAACAAATGGTGCTGGGTGAACTGGCTGGCAACCTGCAGAAGACTGAAACTGGACCCACACCTTTCACCATTAACTAAGATAGACTCTCACTGGATTAAAAATTTAAACTTAAGACATGAATCTATAAAAATACTAGAAGAGAATGCAGGGAAAACCCTTGAAGAAATCGGTCTGGATGTGATCAATTTTGGAGGGTGATCCATGGGCTGATGAGAAGAATGTGTATTCGATTTTGTTAGTATAAAATGGTCTATAGATGTCTATTAGATGCAAATGTTGAAAGGTTAAGTTTAATTCTAAATTTTTTTTCTTAGCTTCTTTTTCAAGGATCTATCCAACACTGCCAGAGGAGTGTTAAAGCCTCCAAAAATTATGGTGCTGGGGGAAATCAAGTTGCTCATGTCAGTTAGAGTTTCTCTTATAAATTGAGGTGCATTCTGGTTGGGTGCATAAATGTTGATACTTGAAATCTCATCATGCTGAGTGTTGCCCTTAACAAATAAGAAGTGACCATCATTGTCTTTTCTTACTTTGATTGGTTTAAATCCTATTGTATCTGCAAATAAAATTGCAACACCTGCTTTTTTCTGATTTCCATTTGCCTGGATTACAGATGACCATCCTTTTACCCTGAGTCTATGTTTATCTTTTAAGAAAAGGTGAGGTTCTTGAGTGCAGCAGATGTCTGGCCTGAGTTTTTGTATCCAGTCAGCCAACCTGTGTCTCTGTAGAGGGTAATTTAAGCCATTCACATTCATTGAGAGTAATGATAAACCAGGCAGTTTTGGGTATCAAGTTTTTTGAAAGTCCAGTGGACATTTTTGATCCTTTCACCACTATGGAAGTTAGAATTTTATCAAAAGTTTTTGAGTGATTTTACTTTGGTGGTGGAGGATTGTGTTGTTCATTATGGAGGATAGGTCTGAGAATATCCTAAAGAGCTGGTTTAGTTATGGCAAATTTCTTCAACATGTGAATGTCATTAAAGTATTTAATTTCTCCATCATAAAAGAAACTCAGTTTAGCCTCTTCCACAACCAAAATCCAATGCAAGTGAGAAATCTCTGGCTATGTCACATACATGGTCAGCAATCCAACTTCCAACCTTTACCTCTTTTTCTATTTCACCACAGCAAGTTACTTTTCAAATCCTCTTATTTCAGGTAGTCAAATTTCATCGGCTGGGGCTTCCGGGCCACGCAGTTCTTCTGTTTCCTCTTCAAATCCCGGTCTAAGATATTTAGGGCTCTAGGCGAGGTGCCGCTGGGAAGAGAGACACTAGACACGACCCGCCTCTGGCCAAGGCTCTCCGTGGGAAACCTCACCACCCAAGGTCGCCACCACAGATGCCAAAGGCCCACCAGCCACTGTAAAGCTAAATTTAAATAAAAGTAATCTTACAAAAAATATTAACCAAGTTATCTAAAGTTCACCCTTAAATAATTTGTGTTGATCCTCCTGCTTGGGCACTCACGGAAATTGCAGTTTCAAGACATCTAATTTCTAGATGAAATGTGCATATTGGAAAGACATGCAGAAGAGCAGAAGATAAATATTTGAAATTTGGAATGTTTTACTTCATGAGCTGTCAGACTATATGTGATATTTCTAAGTAGGCCCTATTTTGATAAAAATAAAGATGTATTTGCACCTAGTACTCTGTGGCTTATTTTATTTATTTATTTATTAATTATTTCAATAGATTTAGGAGATACAGGTGTCTTTTGTTGTTGTTGTTGTTGTTGTTGTTGTTGTTGCATGGATTATATTGTATAGTGTTAAAGTGTGGGCTTAGTGTACCCATCACTCAAATATTGTACATTGTACCCAATGGATAACTTTTTATCCTTTGTCCTATTTGTGATTTTAATTGAGGATCATTATCAATATGTTTCTCAGTAAATGATCTCCTTTTCACCAACTGTTACTAACTAAAGAAAATTTGAGTTTCTGTCACCTGTGACATCTTCACGGTGTTTTTTTCTCCTAGACCTCAGATATCATCTTCCTCCACTGCTTTTTCTTGAGGTTGCTGATATCAGAGCCCTGAAGAGAGAACTCAGGTCAACTCCACTGTGGAAAAGGCAACATGAGCAGTAGTGAGTGAGAGCTGAGCAGACAGGAGGAAGTAAGAGGTAAATTTTGAGTAAAAGTAGATGACAACCATGACCTCACGTCCCTTGGGTCAGCAATTTCCAATGTTTTTGGCACCAGGGATTAATTCCATAGAAGACAACTTTTCACCTCACGGTGGGTAGGGAGATAATTCAAGCACATTACCTTTAGTGTGCCTTTATTTCAATTATCAATATTGTCACACTGTAATATATAATGAAAAATTGTACACTTACCACATTGAAGTATCAGCCAGAGCCCTGAACTTGTTTTCCTGCAACTAGATGGTCCCAGGTCCAGTTTCACTGCTTCAGCTCCACCTCAGACCACCAGGCATTACATTCTGATAAGGAGATGCAACCTAGATCCCTCCCATGTGCATTTACAGGAGGGTTCCTGCTCCTAGGAGAATCTAATGCTGCCACTGATCTGGCAGGAGGTGAGGCTCAGGCAGTGATGTGAGCAATGGGGAGCAGTTTTTAAATACAGATGAAGTTTCACTGGCCTGCTGCTCCCTTCCTGCTATGCAGGCTGCTCCCTAACAGGTCACAGACTGGGCATTGGGTACTAGAGCCTTAGACCAAGGAACAGATGAGTTGAGAAATGCTATAAAAGTATACAGAACATGAAAAACCTGTTTTATACCATTTATATCTTTTTGAAAGTATAATAGATAATCCCCTTAAAAACATCTCTGGAGAAGCAGCTGAGCACTAAAGCTTTGCTACCCAGAATGGACAGCAATGGCAGGTAGGGCCTGTGAGGGTTTAGGTTTGTACCTGTGTGTGCAGAACAGAGAAATGAGCTTGGAGGAGGTACAGGAGGATGGTGGCCTTGGTAGGGCATGCCACTCCAGTGGTCCAGCTTCCACCAGGTGGGCAGCTCAGTCAGACCCCTAGGAAGAAGCATGGATACAGCTCAGTTACCATAAATTTGGGATGATTTGGTCCCCAGTTCTGAGTTTCCGAGGTAAAATTAATACCACTGTCCTCTGCCGTGAAGCATTGTGATGCCAACAGCAGAACTTTCAAAGAGAAGACAGATGAGTTTGGCTCGCAGCTATTCACAGCCACAGTGTATGTGAAAGTTAAAGGTCTTCATCATTTAGTAAGAAAAAACAAATTTTGGTCATGTAAGGAAAATTAAACTAGCCTTATTAACTTTGTTCCCCTATATTTAGTCTTAATGTCATTTTGTCTTGGAATGCAAATATAGATATGTTTAATCCACATTTACCTTTATAATTAATAAGCAGCTGGTTTTATAGGTAAAATGCTTTGAATTTTAATTCAAAGGAGGCTTTCTTAGAGGGCATATTTTCATTGACCACCAGGGGCCTGCATTGCTCAGTGGAAACCAAATAAAACTATAACCATGAGCCCAATAACAGTCCTCTTGTATTTTGTAGGATTTGTCCAAGACTTACACCCAATATTCACACAATTTCCTCCAGGACATACAGTTCCTCTGACTCATAGAATTAATCCACTGACTGTTCTTCTAGGGTACCACAGATACCTCATAGTCCCTTTATTTAAACTCCATTACTTCTCAGAGTGGAAATCCTACTTCACTCTGGGACTTGGGCCTTTACACATAGTATTTGTACAAATTCTAAGCTCTCAGTATGGAAGTAGGGGTGGGGGAAGGAGGATCAGGTAATCTTCATATGTATTTAGGTCCTTTTAAACTCTAGTTTATTGCCTCATCCCTGTCTCCCTCATCTCCTGATCCCATAGTATGAGAGATAATCCTTACAAATTGTCCTGCATGTTCCATGGCCTCATTACCCCATCCCCACCGCCCAGTGCATTCCGGTGGGCCTCCTGGCTCTGTTGCCCAGCCCTCTGGGACTGGTGAGTTCATTCACTGAGGATCACTGGACATCCCATTCTAAGCCAAGCACTTTAGCATCAGGATTCTCCAGAGCTCAGTGATGAAATTGTGAAATTATCTTTGAGAGATTTGGAAAAGAAAGATTCAATCTAAAAGGAGCCAAAGTGGTTTTATAAGAGAATTTGTAGACTTCAAAGTGATAGAGTCAAAGTATAAACTCAGAATATTGTCCAAGAAAAAGAGAAAACCTGAAACAAAGCACATTAAGAGTAATATTCACAGGGAGGAAAAGTCATTTATTTGCTGTCACACAGACATACACACATATGATATTGGCTATATGACCAAATGGAGCAGCCAAAAGAGAAAATAGCTGTGCATGGAAGGTTATACCTCTATTACAGCTACTTGGGAGGCTCAGGCAGGAGGATCACTTGAGCCCAGGAGTTGGAGATCACAATAAGCTATTGATTGTACCATGGTATTCCAGCCTGAGTGACACAGCAAGATCCTATCTCTAAACGAAACTTAAAAATGAAAATATGAATACCCCTAATATTCTGAAATTAAAAAAAGAAACAAGCAAAATAAAGTAAAATAACATTTCACTTTTAAATTTTGAATTTTTTATCAAAGATAACTCAGTGAGGATGACAAATTTTAAAAAGACACCTGCACTTGAATGTTTATTGCAGCACAATTCACAATTGCAAAGGTGTGTGATCAACCCAAATATGCATCAATTCATGAATGGATTAACTGTCAATAAATGGGGTATATGTAATACATAGAAAACTACTTGGCTATGAAGAATGACTATATTTTTTGCAACAATTTGGATGAAACTAGAGACCATTACCTTAAGTGAAATATCTAAAGAAAGGAAAAACAAACACCATGTGTTCTCACTATTAAATTGGAAGGAAAACTCAATAGAAATCAAGCAGGGTAGAAAAGAGGGGATGGGTGAAAACCTGCCAGTGAATACTATCTGGGGGACAGGCACACTAAATAACCATGACTCAAGCATTATAAAAGTGATTTATGTAGCCAAAAGTGTTTATACAGCCTTAATACTTTAAAATTAAAAAAATACAAACAATTTGCATATGTATTTTCTATAGAAAACTTGGATATTAAATGCAGTTTTTCACATTGAATTATAGCCTTCATTCAAGTATCTGCAACAACTCTCAGTCTTAGCAATGCCTGTAATTTATGCTGTGTTTAGCTAAATTCTTCAGCTTTCTGTGCCTAATTTTAAAAAATTAATAGGTGAAAAAACAGAAATAATTTAGCTTATGTAGTTGCCTGAGAAACAGATAAATGAAATGCAATATTACATTTTTTAAGCCTCATTATGCATAAGTATTTAATATCTACTTATGTATGGTTGATTATATTCTTGGAGAACACAGCAAGGGCCATATGAGAAATGTAAATATAGTTATTGACCTATTGCGTCAGTGACAAAAGAAGATTAGTCTTTTCTCTAGGAGGCCAGGATTAGCTTGGTTGAAAATATTCATTGCATACCAAATTAGATTATGCATTGTATTTCTGTCACTGAGTGTTTTCTTTAGTTTTTGTGTCAGTAAAATAAATTGGATGCAGGTTCCATGTATATAATTCAGGCATGTTCGTCAAAAGTAATTAGGGTCTTACTCACTTGAGACTAGATAATTACATTTAATGTAATCTTAAAAGAGCCCCCAGGACCTGGAACAAATCAACTTTCGTGATCACTGAATTTTAGTTAGGAGAACTAGGAATAGAGAAAGGAAAGGAGTGATGTATCAAAAATTAGTTTTCTGGAAGGGAACACTTTTACACCATTGGTGGGGCTGCAAAGTAGTCCAGTCTCTTTGGAAAGACATATGGAGAATCCCTAAAGAACTAAAAATAGATCTTTCATTTGATCCCACATCTTATTACTTCTACCCAGAAGAAAAAAAATTGTTTTATTATTAGGACATTTGCACTAGATTGTTTATCACACCTCAATTTACAATTGCCAAGATGTAGAGACACCTAAGTGCTCATCAACCCAGGAATGAATTAATAAACTGTGGTATGTGTATGTACACTATGGAATATTATTAAGCCATAAAAAGATGGAGATATTACATCTTTTGTATTAACCTGGATTGAGTTGAAACACTTTATTCCTAGTAAAATATCACAAGAATGGATAAGGAAATATCTGATGTACTCAATACTAATATGAAGTAGCAGTAGATGAACTAATACATGCCCACAAAAGAGGAAAACTCAATTCAATTCAAGATGGGGGTAGGAGGAGCAAGGGAGGTGGGAGAGGAGAGGGTGAGAGGGGACTGGTGTGCTCTCCCCTACTGGGCACAGTGTAAGGGTTATGGCACACCTCCTGGTGGTGGGACATAACTACAACAGGAACCTTACCTAACAAATGAAAATATTATAACATAATTGTTTGTTATCCTCCTATTAATCTGAAATAAAGAAAAGTTAGTCTCCTAAGACTGATAAGGAAAAATATATTTTCCACTCTCACACAGACTTTAAAGGATTTTTGTCAAGGGAAAGTGGTGCTCACACTGAACATGAAGGGTGCTCCTTAGAGATGAACCCAAATGTCAGTGCTGACCTCCAGCTGAGGAACGCATGGCATACTTGGGCAACCAGCTGGCCTGGCTCTGGGTTAGACCCTCAATCAGATAGGGGTTAGACAGTGCCCATCAGCCTGGCTCCAGTTCATTGAGAAAACATTCATCTCTGGGCATCTCTGGGCATCACTGGGCCAAGTGCTGGAAGACCAAGAAAAAAGAATCATCAGGATGTAGTTACAGACGCCATAACATCTGAGCTGACTCTACGGGGGTAGTGAATTAACCTCCAGGCAAAAAAGTGTCAGCAGACACATAGAAACTTCAGGAGTAACATCACAAAACTAGAACAGAAGACGTCTTAGAAGAAAAAGAAGCTTGGGAATTATAAATAGGGAGACGTTGCAAATCACAATGATGAAGAAGAAAAAACAATTCTGGTAATTCTTCAAAATCTTTTCACTATAAAATATTTCATAGACATTGAATAATAATAATAAAGTTCAGCCCACACTTTAAACTACAAAAACAAAAATCCTATATTTAATTTACTTTTCTTTATTGTTTAATGTAAAAAAAAGATATTTTTATCTTTTCAGGTGCTAATTATTGAGTCACATTCAAATGGTATGTTTAATCTTCTGAATGCGTCCTACCTAAAAAGAAGGTATCAAATAAAGTCTTTTAAGTGCTTTAAATTTGACTCTGCCAAAATTCTAAAATGTTTTCATAAATTTACATAAAACCATTTTATGGGTATCTGTGGTCCAACCTTATTTTATTTATATAAATTTTATTTTCTTATTTCATATTAAGTTTATTTTCTAATTTTACAGATGTTAATAATTAAAAATACATACATGTGCCAGAAGTAGCATTTCATTCTTTTGTGTAAATGTTTTAAACCATTCCCATGTACTTCAACCAACCTATGAAGTTTGAGTAGTGTTTTGAGCTCTCAAAACTTGGCATTGTATATGACCCTTTTTAGTGGCATATTTTTCAAACATTAAGCCTGTCATGCATCACACATGTTCCAGGACACCCACAGATAAAATCACGATGCTCTATGTCTTCCTGACAGCTTCCCCTGCTCCTCTGAGCGATCCCTCTGAGGGGGTCACTCTTCTTTTGTGTCCTATATAGTTTTTCCATTTCTTCCATGGGGTGCACATGATATTCTTACATTGCTGGATTTTTTTTTTTTTAAGTACAATGTAAGGTTTGGTGTACTATAACAGTTTTGTTTATAAAACTGTCCCTTTTCAGTAATTCTTTCTTTCTTTATTTTCTTTTTCTTCCTTTCCTTTCCTCTCCTCTCCCTCCTCCCCTCCCCCCCCCCCCCCCCCCCGCGCCGCGCCGCGGCGCCCCGCCCCCCTCCCCTCCCCTCCCCTCCCCTCCCCTCCCCTCCTCTCCTCTCCTCTCCTTTCCTCTCCTCTCCTTTCTGTTGTTGTTGAGACAGAGTCTTACACTGCTGCCCAGGCTAGAGTGTGATGGTATCATCATAGCTCACAGCAACCTCACACTCCTGGCTCAAGTGATCCTCCCTCCTCAGTCTCCCAAGTAGCTGGGATTGCAGGCACCTGCCACTATACCTGGCTAGTTTTTCTATTTTTAGTAGAGATGGGGTCTCATCCTTGCTCAGGCTCGTCAGGAACTCCTGAGCTCAAGCAGTTCACCCACTTTGGCCTCAGCCTCCCAGAGTGCTAGGATTGCAGGCGTGAGCCACCTCACCTGGTCTCTCATTT